>JAODKM010000126.1:17224242-17237010 GCA_026780845.1 Petrocephalus sullivani
GTTGAGTACTCAACTGGTCGGTTGAAACAAAATCCTGGTCTGGATTTTTACTTTCTGGATCTGAAATGTCCACCTCTGCAGATCACTCTCACACACACGCACACACACACACACACACACACACACACACACACACTGTCAGCATGTGCCATTATGGTTTGATTGGTTAATTGCATGATTGATTGGTTGATTAGCTTTCCCTCACTCTGCAGGGGGTTCAAGGTCCTGTTGGATCTTCTGGCCCCAGAGGGGTTCCAGGTTTAGGTATTTCCGGCCCAAAAGTAAGCCTGCAATTTGTGACAATGGCTATTAAATCTGATACAAAATTCTGAATAAATGTTGAACTTGGTAAAGAATCGTTATTAAGCATCTAAGTAAGATAACCTGTCTTGTCTATTTCATATTTATTTTATAGATGTGTGTTGTTTTTTCATGGACTTTTGCCACTGTAGAAAAGCTAGCATTTCACTGCTTTTCCATGGTGATGTTCATGGACTAATGTGGGATGGGGTGTGATGTTTCTCCACAGGGAAACCAGGGCTTTCCAGGAGAGGCGGGACTCCCTGGGCTGAGAGGAGTCGGGGAGCCAGGGCCAAAAGTAAATCGCTTGCCGTATCTGGTGTAGATAATGAAAGATCTACCTCTGTATATAAGGATATTTCAGGATGTCTTCACTTTTAATTTAGCCCAAAGGGGTAATTTAGAACACTAATGAGTTACTGGGAGATTAAGTCTGGTGCTGTTTTAATTCAGAACAAATGACTGGATCTTTAATTCTGAAGAAGCTCTCGTAAATGCTGCTCGCTAATGCTAGCTGACTGTTTTGTGTGGGGGGGGGTGACAGGGAGACCCTGGACCACCAGGATTACCCGGAACCCCAGGCATCCCAGGGGAAGAAGGCGTTATGGGCCCTAAGGTGGGGTTGTACGGGTTGACACCACATAACCTTAAACAGAGTGCCATTCATTGTCAGATAAAAATGCTCTGACTTGGGTATTCTTTGATTTCATACACATACAAAATGTCTGAATCTTAAAAAAGAATGGAAATCATTACTTTCCATGTAAAGGTTCCCATTCAGTTCTACACATACAGTAAGTTGCTTATCTCTGACACTCCTAAGTGTATAAACAGGAGGGCGTCAGTTCAGTAATACTCTGTTTTATGGCATTAGGGGGAAATAGGGTTACCTGGGCCCAGAGGTCCGGATGGCGCCCCAGGGAAAGATATTCCAGGAGAAAAGGTATGGATTCCAGATGCAAAGAGGCTGACTGCTTAGATTACTGCTGTGTATTGTGGTAGAAGGGGTAGGACTGTCTGATGTTACCTTGATATGTCATTCAATCTGTTCATTTAATATGTAACTATAATTGCAAAAATCCTGCTGAAGCATTTGATATGATAAAGAAATCCAGTTCAGGTATTCTTCATTTGTTGTTTAAAATTTGTATTCCTATTCAAATGTATCTAAAGGAACTTGACTATGCTTATTGAATTTGACTGGTTGGTTAATTTAAGAGAGGTTATGTACCTTGCTGTTTTGTAACCCACTTTAGTTGACTATACATTATATTATTATTTGTGCTTATTGAATAATTCGTTGTACTTATTTGAAATTGCTGTGGAAAATTAGCCCTCCAGATAGATCTAAAATTAACTTTGCCATGTGGATAAGTAAAGCAATTAGATGGATAGATAGACAGACAGGCAGGCATACAGACAGGCAGACTGAGAGGCAGGCAGACAGACAGACAGACAGGCAGGCAGACAGACAGACAGGCAGGCAGACAGACAGACTGGCAGACAGACAGACAGGCAGGCAGGCAGACAGACAGAAACTCTGCATATATGAGACTCTTTCTCCTGTGTGGACCCCCCAGGGGGATCGAGGGGAGCGTGGTCCCAGGGGACTTCCTGGTCCAGTGGGGCCTATGGGACTAACAGGAATTAAGGTATGGTACAGCAGAGTTGGTGACCTCGGATCCAGAACAGCAGGTTCTAAATGTGTGAGCTCCATTACACTTCAGAGTGTTTTTATTTGTGTTTAGGGAGAGCCTGGAAGTGCCGGGAGAGACGGATTTCCGGGTCCCCCTGGGCGGGGCCTACCTGGCTCCAAGGTGAGTCTATACATGGAGGATGACGGCTCCATTCGCAGCTTGATGGTTGGTTTATATAGGATTTAAGTCAAGATGTGTCCAATTGGGCTTCAGCAGTCAGCATTCTGTACAAAAGAAAAAATACATGCTTCAAATTGTGTAACATACGGCTTTGATCACATGATGTCTGTGGGCAGGATCGGGCCAATATATTTGCTTGCCTCATTGAACCTCCTAGGGACTCGTGGTCGATGAGAGATGACTTTTGCCATGTATGGAATCAGCCTTGAACAGTTATTACTAAACCTGGACTGGAGAGGATAAACGTACAAGGAAATTTCAGGACAGTCTTGATTCATATGTATCAGAGTACAGTGAATTTTACATAGTATATTCACAGTACCAAATATTAGGAATACTTGCTCCCAAATATCTGCTTTCTTTGGTATGTTAAGTGATAAATAGGGGGAAAAACTACGTTATTTTGCAGGGAGAGTCTGGTCCTCTTGGGCCACCAGGACCTGTTGGAGAACCGGGAATTGGGATACCTGGGCCTAAGGTATATATAATTATAAATGTGCTGCAGATATAAATATTGTTTCATTTTTGGCCGGGAGTCTTCCTAGGGACTAAAACACGTTTTGAGCCAAGCTGCTGGGGCACTGGTGTGACTGGTGACTCCCTCTTTAGGGAGAGAGAGGATCGCCTGGACTAGTCGGTCCATCGGGACCAAAAGGAACTGGCTTTGCAGGGCCTCAGGTGGGACAGTCTTCCAATACAATCACCACTAACGTTACTTGTCATTTGTATACATATTACCCTTGCTCATTCAACGACTAGATTTGAGAGGATTAAAGTCAGTACCATGAATCCTTCTGCACAAAACTAGAAATTTTAATTTACATTACACAGCACTTGGACAAGTTATGCAATAATAAGTACAATGTTAATGCAAGCATTTTAACAAAAAGAAGTGTAGGTCATTTAAAAAAAGAGTGAGTGTAACATTTATATGTCTCTACTTAAAAAGAAAAACATCATCTGTGATGATGTTACTGTCATTATGAATTTAATGACCACATTGTGGTTGTTATGGTTACTGAGGCACAATAGTAATTGATCATATTAATGTAGGGACCCCCAGGATTACCAGGGACCCCAGGAGAGATAGGCCCAGAAGGTAAAGGCCTTCCAGGTCCGAAGGTAAGTCAACCTTGTATCTTCCGATGAAATATTTCGGTTTTAGGATTATGTGCAATGCAATCTCAGCTATGAAGCCATGTGTTTTGGCAGTGTTATGTTGTGTTGTTGCCTTTAATCAAATATTCATAAATACATAGAATACATAAAAGCTAATTGACAGAATTAGAAAATGACAAAACTATTGTCCGTAGAGATTTTCATCTATGGGTCTTTGGGTGTTTAGGGAGATCGTGGCGCTCCAGGGATACCTGGAATATCAGGACCACCTGGAATTGGGCAGTTTGGCCTGAAGGTACCTTTAAGGTGTTTTGTGAACTATTACAATTTGATGTGAGCATGTTCAGGAAATCGCCAGGATGATAAATCACCTTCCCTCATCCCTCATTCCCTCATCATTGTTTACATATTTTAAACAATAAATAAAACACAGTTTGTCATAAAATATATACTAAGCGACAGGCAACTGTAAGCACAGAATTGACTACAGCCTTATACATTAATATTTGTAGGGCTCATCTGGTCAGCCTGGGCTACCTGGTCCACCAGGTTCACCTGGAGAGGGCATACAAGGTCCAAAGGTACCAGAATCCTTTCATAGGCTGAGTTCTATATTACACAGCATGTATCGGTTCACCAGCCGGTAGTGTAGTATAACATAGCTGAGTCTGGCCTACAGGGGGAGCCTGGATTTCAGGGACTACCAGGTCCAAGGGGACCCCCTGCAAAGGGTCTCCCGGGAGACAAGGTAAAACCTTTTCAAATGAAGGGTTGCTTTCTAAGAGTAGCAAAACCCTATTTCTACTTAAAAATTAGTATTAAGGAAAAACAAAGCTATATTTTTATTAAACTATATTATTATTATTATTCTTTTATTAAAATGCTGTTAATAAAACAGGTTTTTAATTGTTCCATTGCAGGGAGACAGAGGTCTTCCTGGTGACCGGGGTCAGAAAGGAGAGAAAGGGGAAGTTGGAGATCCAGGATTAAATGGATCTGAGGTAGACTGTTATACTCTCAGAGATGCATGCTTCTATGGCATTGCTTATGCAAAAGTCACCCTATAATGAATCAGTGTTGTACTACACCTGCAGTGACTCCCTGATCAACACTCCTTCACTAACAAATCTGGAAACTTTGGCTTCCCCATAGTACATTCCTTTGACTGATGATGTAACATTTAGAACAGTGTTTCCCAGTCCGGACCACAGAGACCCACAGCCAGTCCATGTGAAAGGGGCTAAACCCATTAGCCTTAGCTATTAGCCAGCTATATCAACAGGCAGAAGGCCAGATTGCAAACTCTGCCTACACTGACAGGTACGGTGACTAAAACAAGGATTACATCTTTCCATCTAATTGCAGGGCAGAGTTGGACAAAAAGGAGAACCTGGTTTAACGGTAAGTATCATCTATATAGAAAATAAAGCGTTTTTCGCTGTACAGTTACTTTACATGTTCACAGAAACATTTAACTGACAAGTATGTTATTTGGTGTTACTTATGGTGTGATGATTGTTTTTACACAGGAAGGAGAAGTCATCAAAATCATCAAAGCAATCTGCGGTATGCACATAATACTGCTTTTGGAGCTTTCACTGCACAGCCTGCCAATAAAGATGAGTACGCGGCTAAGCCCAGTAGCATATATCTGTATATGACATATAGTAAATTGGATCAAATAATAAAAAAGAGTGTGGATACGCCTTCAGGACCGATGGGGAAGCATGTACCTGGCAGCAGGTTGAAAGAACGCCAAGACTCAGCAGTGCTGTCATTGAAGCAATGGGGGGAAAATCTCTACGGACAATGTTGAGATGTTGAATGCTTCTCTTGGTCATTGCAATATTTAATATGTACTACTTCATTGCTTCGAGGCCTTTTACTATAAGTTGGAAAACATAGCTAAAATAGAGACAAATGCAGCAGAAGGTGTTACCAGACTGTTGATTGGTACTATTTATCTTCGTATGATAACATATATCATTATATTTAGGATGATTTCTTGTTATGATAGCGCAAATGTACATTAAATAAGTTCCCATTTGCGCTGTTATAACAAGAAATTACAGCACATTTTAACCTTTATATGGCAATGCACAGTCATGTCAATGCCTAAATATAATGATATATGTTATCATACGAAGATAAATAGTACCATTTTATGGTACTATTTATATGGGAAATGTGTACCAGTTATGTCAATGCCTCAGTACGTTACATTTAGCTATTTAGCAGATGTTTTTATCTAAAGCAACATACAATTGAGGAAACAGGGTCAGCCAATTGCTGGTCCAATTTGGGTGAAGAGACTTGCTCCAGGGCCTACAGTGACTCTGCTGACCCTCACACAGTCGCAGACACAGTGTCCTAATCTGCTGAGCCGTACACTACTCTCCACTAATAAGATACCTTTCTTAACCAGCATATATCTTTATATGATCTATACACACTGCCTGGCAAAACAAGTCACCATTTGAATTTAATTCAGCAAGTACTTAAGAGCCAGCAACGTTATATAGCAATAAACTGAAGTCAGCTGAGTACCTGAGTCTATTGAATGGCCACATTACCCCATCAATGGACTTTTTCTTCCCTAATGGCACTGGCATATTACAGGACGAGATTGCCGGGATTCAGGGAGCATGAGGAATCATTTTCACATGCAAACTGGCACCACAGAGTCTTCACCTTAACCCCATTGAAAGTCTATGGGATGTGCTGAAGACAACTTTACAGAGTGATTCAACTCACCTATCAGCAATACAAGATCTCAGCGAAAAATGCAGTGCAAATCTGGATGACAGTGCCAGGCAGTGTAATAGCATGGTATACATCTGTCCCAGGTACATCGCTGTAGGAATGTGGCCCCAGTTGCAAGAGGTTTGGTTATGTTTTTCAGGCTGCGGGGTAAGATGCTCGGAGAGTCCTCTGGAGCTCGCCTTCGCCATCGACAGCTCTGCGAGCATGGGACCCACCAACTTCAACCTGGCCAAGGACTTTGTAAACAGACTAATCGACAGAGTGTCAGTTAGCCGGGAGGCCACGCACTTTGCCGTGCTGGTCTACAGCAACACCAACTCTGTCTTGGTCAGTCTGGAGGAGCAGCCCAGCCGAGATGAGATCAAGGCCGCCGTGCGCGGGATGGCCTACTTGGGAGAGGGCACCTTCACCGGGAGCGCTATTAAGCGCATCAACCAAGTGTTCCAGGCAGTGTTATTACTATTATTAGTTTTGATTTTAAATTTGTTTTTATTTTTATATTATTGTCAATCTTCATTTGTCAACAATCCAGATTAGTTCAATTAAGTTCTAAATGCGTTTTTTAGTTATTTTAACAATCTGTTTCTATTCAGTTTCTATATACTGTATTTTAGTTTGAGTTTAAATTTTTGTCTGTCTTTTTTTTTTCTAACAACAGACTGAAAGTTTAATGTATCTGAGCTTTAGATGATCCTGTGAACACACAGGGCACATTATGTACTCATTTCCTCAAATTGGGTAAAACAGGCATTATTGATTAAAGCTAAATCAATAATTTAGCTAAATAATATTTAAAAACAGCAACTGTAAGTATTTGACATTTGGTTTGATTTAATTTCAGAAGCAGTATTTATAGTTTTCATTTAGTTATAGTTTTTAATTTTATTTTATCTCAGTTTATGAACATGTTTTCTTATAGTTTTAGACTAAATTTTCATTAATTCAATAATAATTCTGGTTCCAGAAAGCCCGTCCAGGGGTGCGCAGGGTGGCGATCGTCATCACTGACGGAGAGGCGGACAGGCGAGATCCGGTGAGGCTGGAGACGTCAGTCAGGGAGGCCCATGCCTCCAGCATCGAGTTATTTGTGATCGAAGTGTTGAACGACAGCGGGCCCTTCAACCAGGAGACTAGAGGTGACATCACCCTGATCGCCACAGACCCTGCTGAGGAGCACGTGTACCAGATCGACGATGCCGGTAGGCATTTCAGGCGCTACATCATAGCAACCATGGAGCCTTTTAATATTGGCTTAGGGGCATATACAGTATACGACCAATAAGAGGACTGCCAGAAGCTCTGCATATTTCACACATCCACCCTCCAGAAATAAATCCCGTCCTTTATTGGTTTGTTGTAGAGTAAACACCAAAATGATCAGTAGAATGTATCCATCCATACCTCTGTTGATTCATTTTATTGCCTTAACCAACATCCAGCAGGGCTTGTACTATGACCCATTACACTATTAAAAGCTAAGTAGCACCTAGCTTCTTAAATGTTAGCTCCACAACACAAGAAGTTTCACTCTACTCGTTGATTCCCTCGTTGATGGTGGAATGAGCTACCAAATGACATCAGGTCATCAAATTCCCTCTCAAACCCCTGCATTTTCAGAATGCCTCAACCATCCCTAGACACGTGTACAGTATGCATCACCAGCTGGTAGTTTTTGTCTTTGATGTGAATAACCATCTTACTACGCTCTTACTATTTCTGCATGTACAGTATAACTCTTATGCCTAGTCGGCTTCTTTACAACTTCATGCTTGTGATATACTGTTTGCCTCACTTGTCGTATCTACTAAATAAATAAATGTAAATCTTATGCTATGAGACTAAAATGAAGTGAGCAAAGAGGTTTCCTTCTCCACTAAATTGTCATGCCGCAGACACCACATTTCCTCATAGTGGACTGTGTATTTCCTGGAAAGAAGGCCGCAGGATTTCACTTAGGCGTATTCCTGTACATTTCAGCCCTGGAACAGAAGCTGCTGACTCGTATCTGTGAAGATGATGACAGGACTCAGGTCAGCCCCTCGCCCAGCCGATACCATCCCCAGGCCCGCTCAGACGATCCCAGAGTGGGTTGAGGGAGAACAGAAGCATACAAAAGGACCAGTTCTCTCTGTTTATCTGACTTTGATTTGAATAAATTTGACTAAATGTGTAGTAGCATTCACAATTGCTTAAAAATGGAAGTTGAAAGTAATGCTGCCATTTAAACGCAAACTTTTTTACAGGGCTTAGCTGGTAAACCTAGGCCATCTGGTCCACCAGGTTTGCCTAGTGAGGATATCCAAGAAGTAAAGGTACGGTACTTCCCACCAAAATACTTTGATAGTCTGAGATCTGTGTTATACAGCATGTGGAACATGGAACTAACGTTTAATATAAAAAGAAGGAGATTAACTCCATCACCAAAAGAACAGTAACACAATGAGAATTTCGTCTTATAAAGCTGGAACGACATGAAATGGGATAAACCAAATCCAATTTCATGTTGTAAAATACATGCATTTTTGTGTTAAAAGCCATAATATGATACCATATGGATTATGATGCTATGCCTAATTTGGTCTACAATATATAATTCAGCCAGAAGAACCACTAGGCCCCACTTCTGAGGAAAACATCAACCTGGAAAACAACAACGATCGCTATTACAACAACAACAACAATAACAAGAATCACCACAACAACAACAACAACAACAGGAATCACCACAACAACAACAACAACAGGAATCACCATAAAAACAACAACAACAACAGGAATCACCATAAAAACAACAACCAGCATAAAAACAGCCACAAAAAGAGTCACCGCAATAACAAATCTACCCGGACTGGGGACCCCTTCAACGGCCAGACAACAAGGGTCCCGCCACCAGCCATGACAAGACCACCACCTCAAGATCAGGTTCTATCTGGTAATCATTACGTCTTACTGCCGTCTCAGCTCACATGCATGTGCGTCTAATGACACCATGGTATCCGGTAAGTGCCCCTTAATATAACATGCGGTGATCTCTTACAGATAACAGCAGAGTGTGATATGAGCCCAGGCATTATTAGGAAGAAGTTGCATGTGCTATTTAAATCTGTGAAAAAGGGTTTTATTTTAGTGACAGCAGCTGCAAAACTCCTAGACTAATCATGTGACTAAAGCAACAATCAGTGCTTCACTTTATGCAGCCTGTTGGTTAATGATCCATGTCCAGCGAGCCTAATGATCCATGTCCAGCGAGCCTAATGATCCATGTCCAGCGAGCCTAATGATCCATGTCCAGCGAGGGATATGAAGGTTCAGTCATTGTTGTTTTTGTATTAAGTTTCCATGTAGTCAGTAATCACAAATAGTATGATCAATGAAACATGAACACAATTATTAGCAATGTTGATATTTTACAAAGACTGTTCACCATATGGACACTCAGGCTCTGCAGTGATTTCCTACGGGGCCATATTACTGTAGAACAGAAGACACATCGAGATATTTTTTGTGTGTTCCAGCTAGAGGATGTGAACAGATGTTTGAGCCAGGCCCGTGTCAGCAGTATGTGGTCAAGTGGTACTACGACTCAGTGGCCAACGCCTGCGCACAGTTCTGGTTTGGCGGCTGTCACGGAAATGAAAACCGCTTTGACACGGAGGACAGCTGTAAGAAAGCCTGTGTGAAAAACTAACGAGTCTGAGTATGAGGAGCCTAGCCATTTATTCATTGTCTGTTAGCTAAGGTGCTACAACCAGATTGTTTACTGTTTTTATAAATATGGTTTGTAAAATAGCACAGACATCGATACCAAGAAATAACCACTTCGTGCCGCAGACTACAACAAAATGTTTACGTTTTCTCATTTTCATTCGTAGTTTTCAATAAAATGCGTAGTTTACTTTTGCTCTTGGCAACATTACATTTTTAATAAGTTGCTTGTATCTTGCTAGTGATTATTCAAGCGTGCCATTTCTGAAGGCCTTTCAAAGTCCCGTTTGCAAAGAATTCCTCTTTTATCTCACTGGGCTCTTTCCTTAGCCTTAATTTTTCAGTTGTGTTGCGGAAACTTCAAAGCAGACCAGCCCATCTCCATGATACTGTGGCTATAATAGTCTGATGTGCAAATTAATGATTTCGGCAAGCTGAGAGGCAGGTAAAAAAAAAAAATACTGACACTGGAGAGTGACATTCAGTTTAGCTTAAATTTAAATATTAATTGATTATACCATAATTTTTGGATAAAAGCCCCATTAGAAAGAAGGATTACCATGAATTTTTAAATGGTATGCCAAGAGGAATATTTGAGTATTTATTGTATTTGTTGTATTTTACCTTCTTTATGGATATAAACTACTAATAAATCCAGATTAAAAATACTGACAGTAAATATGTATTTGGTGTTGTTGATATGGGCTTAGTTATTGTGTGCTGGATCTAATAAAAATACACTATATTAGCCTTTACCATAAAAACTCCAGAATGCAGAGCTACCAGTAATTGAAAGCGAATAAAACTCAGGACATTTCATGCTACATCTATTAATGTGCATTTTCATGCAAGTATTTCACTGCATTGAGATTATATCAAAAAGCAACTAACAAGAAAAGGTCAACAATTTGCTTATTAATTAAAAAAAAAATATTTAAGTGTGCAATATGTACTCATTTTACAATAAGACGCATGTAGCTTTATAAACCAATATTATTGTTTTGCCACATGGTGGCAGCACATAACCCTGCTGTTTCCTCAATAGACGAAATTTGTTAAAATGCGATCTATGCGTCCGTCTTCAACACACTTGCATTGGTCAGCATTGCAGAGGTACCTGGGAAGGATACCAGTCCATCACAGACCACACGCACGCACACACACGCACGCACGCACACGCACACACACACACACGCACGCACACACGCACACACACACACACACACACGCACACACACACACTCACTTGTACCCACTGCCACACTACAAGCAATTTAGAGATGCCTAACTGCATGGCCAACTGCATGGCCTAAATGCATGGTCTAACTGCATGGCCTAACTGCATGGCCAACTGCATGGCCTAAATGCATGGTCTAACTGCATGGTCTAACTGCATGGCCAACTGCATGGCATTGGATTGCTGGAGGAAACTCGAACGACACGGGGAAAACATACAAACTCCACACAGAGCAGAGGTGTGAGCCAACAGCACACCTCACTGGGCTGCCGTGTCATCCTGTTACAGTATCACAAAGCCCGAAACGAATGTACAGACCAGGGCTTTCAACGGAGGGTCTGCAAAGGCGTGTAGTAAACACTGATATAATCAGGTTTACACAATGCCAACGTACATCATGAAAACGCCCAGGTACTAAATGGATTACACTGACGTCAGACACTACTGGTGCACAGCCTGAGTACCTCATCTCTTCTCCACGTCTTACTGCATCGCTGACTCTTACTTACGTGGAAGGGTAGAACAAGAAAGTATAGCCAAGAAGCAAGCTCCAAAATACAATTACAACCCTGAGAGTTCACACTAATCCTGTTAGAGAAGAGACTTCTGGGAGTCTTTAATTCTATTTTTTTAGGTAGCACATCAAATAAGAACCAAGGCCGAAGGAGCAGTCTCCAGGGAGCTGTGGCAGCTACTGGCTCCGAGTTTGCATGACTTTCCTGTGTTTGTACATCCCACAGACCAAAACCGTGAATTTGACTGAATTTAATTTAAATGAAAAGCAGGGAATAGCCAGGCTTGAGTTTGCAAAAAAATCTATATTTTAAACATAAGCATATCCATAAATTGAGAAATGAGTGAAACTAATTTCTCTTCTTGAAACTAATTTATATATATATAAACAATAAGATATAAGAAATAAGACACTGCTTATTGAGAAGTAAGTTTGCATTTTTTTTCCCAATCTAATGGAGCGCGGAGTACAGTATGTCTTAGCTTTCTTTAACAAGCCCACACTCTGGTGCCCCGGATGGCCTCAGCTGCCCACCGCAGTACATTTACATGTACATTTGTATCTGGTCAAACCTCAACCTGGTTATGCTTTATTCCATTCCTTGGAAATCAGAGCATCCTTGAACAAACCACAACGAGAAAGGCCGAGACCTGAAATGCATCTGTTTTTTTTCTTTTTTTAAAGCTAAAGTCAAAGTGCCTTTATAGAACACCATCTCAGCCGTCTACCAAGCATGGATCCTAACCTGTTCTGTAAGGCTTCGTAAACCTCGGCTTCTCATGTTTCAGCGCATGCAGTTCATACGGATCCACGTGAAAATCGAGACGTTCTCTGGAATTTTCCAGAAGATGATTTTCACAATATGTTTTTAACATTTTAATTAGGTGAGAAAATATTCTATTTAACGGTCTATGTAATCACGACCGTTCGGTTGAGTTAAATCTGCCGGGGGGCCCTGCCTGCCGGCTGCGAGTCTGTGGTACTGTTTTGGGGGTCGTGGGCAGGAAAGAATGGGAAGCCATGGGGGTGAACCCGGATCAGGGGTGATTTTATGATATCACCCTTACGGGGGCACAGCCCCTGAGAAATACAGGCCAAAATAACTAAACTGATTTAGAAAAATGTGAGACAAACATAAGGGTGGCTGAAATCTCTACGAGTGGCATCGAGAACCGCCTATGTGCAGTCAGCCTCCTTCCTATGGCTGCCATCAGCCTCATGTTACACTCATTTCAGAATGACTATGCAGTTCA
>JAODKM010000126.1:17262165-17278672 GCA_026780845.1 Petrocephalus sullivani
ACACACACACACACACACACACCCACACACACACACACACACACACACACACACACACACACACACACACACACACATACACATAGACACACACACACACACACACATACACACATACACATACACACACACACACACATACACACATACACACACACACACACACACACACACACAGACACACATTACCTTGGACAACATATGTTGCTGCTGGTATTAGTGAAGCTTATGGTGCCAAAAAATGTCATAACATTAATTACATGGGACAGGATCAAAATGGTCTCCAGCCTGGCTCCATGTGTGTGGAGTTTGCATGTTCATTGCGGGGTTTCCTTTGGGTTTTTCTGCTTACCCCCCACAGTCCAAAAGCATGCTAAAGTGAACTGGAGTTGCCAACTTGCCCGTAGGTGTGATTGAGTCTCTGATGGTGTCCCTGCCCTGCAATGGGTTGGTGCCCCATCCTGGCTCATTCACTGCCTTGTGCCTGTTTTTTCCAGGATACACTCCAGATCCTCTAATCCTGCTTAAGACAAATCGGTAAGGAAAAAGGTTGAATGAAAGTGGAGTTTGACTTGAAAGTGAATCACTTTAAAAATTGATGCCCAAATCTGTCGATCTGAAATATCTGTTAACCCATTAGAGTATTGCAGCAACTCTATAGATTCACAATAAAACTTTCAATATATGTTACTTCTCTATATGTTATATGTAGTTACTACTTGTGTATATAACATATTAGGATCTGTTTCCGGATGCTGAAGGTAATGTTGAATTATAGAATTTCCTTCTCATATGTTAATGCGTTGGAAAATGTCAGGAGAAAACTGGTCACGTAGTACCCCTGTTTGTAAAATCTAACTTGGTTTTCAGAGCTGTTTCATTGACTATTGATCGGGTCAATTAAGGGACGGAAATGCGTCATACGATATCTCCACACGACTTTGCGAAAAATAACCATTTTAAATGGAAAATTGAAATGCTCGACACCCCCCAATACTATAAAAGTGGCAGACAGTCGTGCGCCCACATCGATTCGATGGGAGCTGCTGGAAACGCGGCGTGACTCGCTGATCCTGCAGAAATTCGATGTTACCCAAATATTTCATGAAGTTATGGATTGGATTTTTTCCTTCTGAGTGCAACCTTGCCGTTCCCAAGACAACATAAGATTTTTTTTTTCGAAATATTACCTGTTCTCAACACCTCAGGTACCCCTCACCAGAACAGTCCGCATATATTTATGTGATCATTGTGCATCACAAAACTAGCAAAGTTTTGCACATTTTCCGGGCGCGTAATCTGGGAGAATATAGCGTTTTAGATTTAAGGTCTGTGCAAACCTAAGCGTGCAGAATGAAACTGCTGTCAGCTGTAGTGATACTCTTTCTTATTGTGACTGAAGTTTTTTGCGAAGAATATGATCCCAGCGACTATCAAAATGACCTGATCGACAGGGACCAAATACAGGTATGCATTTCAGTGCTGTTTACTCTACCTCTTATATTTCCTTGCCACAGTTACGTTACTTTCTCCTTGCATCTATTGTTCTCTGTTTTATCCAAGAAGAGCAAACAAACTATTTTCATTCGTCTCCTTGTCTCGTACGTACTGCATAAAAGACTGATGGGTGAGCGTAACTAAAATCAAATATTAAGTCTGCTTTAAAATTGTTCCTTTCAAATTAAAGACAGCTACCGATAAAGACTATACGACAGCTACGTACGGCTCATGAATTAATATTATTATTATTATTATTATTATTATTATTATTATTATGTCCGTAATGCGAGTCATGAAATATCTGACTATATATAGCTATAATAATTCGTTTCACCGCATAAATCTAAGCAGAATATCTAACCCGAGAAAAATGTACTACTTTATGTATCAGTTCCACATACATCGCCGTAAGTCATTTGTCTCTGTCGAGTGATATATTACTGTAGTATTTGTCAGCTCCGAAATCTGGCAGGCGTTTGCCTGATTGCTTTTCGTGAGCGTACAAAAAAGGTGTCCATGTATAATAAATGCGATTTTTACTTTGTAGGTGTATATATGCCTCAGTTTATTTGCCACTTAAATTATGGGGAATTAGCCTAATACACACGGGGAGCCCCTTAGATGCCCGGCTGAGGATTTATAGGTTAATCTGAGTGAATACAAAGCTATACGTCCTGCAGTGTGGGAAAGCAGGCGAGTGGCTGGTGCTGCAACGCTGCATCACCTCTCCGCGTTTTATTTCTATTTTATCGCCCGAGGGGGTGGGGGGCTATAAATGACGAGGAAGTCACCCGAATAAAGGATTACCGAAAAAAAGCATGCTACGCACATGACAACTAAAAGCAATCATTAAAAAAATCAAATTGGCTCTTCGCTGCTGGGTACTTTAGTGACCGTTTGTGTTTGTGTTCAGATAGTTGTCAGATCGTATGTCATTAACATAAATTTATCCGGCAGGACTCAAGGCTGACATCCCAGGCACTGAATACTATCCTGAGAAGAGTGGCCAGAAGACCTCGACCTCAGCAGTTTTTTGGTCTCATGGGGAGACGATCGTCCAGTAAGAATTTGTTTTTGATCCAGTCTTTTAAACTGATTGTCTGTATTGACGTCTTTTGTCGCCATCTTCGTGTGCAATGAAATCCCCGAGGAACTAACTCTTTGCAGTCACGCATAGCAAATTTCACTCTTCAGTGGTATAGTGCACTAGGCAGGGGTACATACACCTTTGGAAGGGATGCTGAATTTCTTTAGACTGTGGCAGGAAACCAGATTGCATGATGGAAATACCTGCAGCACAAGGAGAACATACAAAGTCCACACACACACAGTGGACTGAAATGCACAGTCCTGAATGTACATGCTATTTATACACACAGACACACTGTGCTGGTAGCGAACTGGCTCTTCCTGAACTTCCCTGAACTGAGAGTTAGGGAAATCGGAAGACAGAATCAGCATCTTCTCTGAAGCATTTCCAAGGAGCTGCAGTGGTGGGAAGTGAAACAATATGCTGCGGAGAAACGCTGAAGTTCACCGGGGGTTTCCAACTACAAGAACAATAGCACTTTGACGATGTGGCTCACAGAAGGGACCACAGTCACCGATATGTCAGGGGCTGCATTCATATAGCTGGGCACACAGCATCCTCTATTAAAAATGTACATGCACTAACCAATGCAGGGTTCCACAGAAACTGTGCAAGCTGCACTGCTTTAGGACTTACAGCATGCAAACCATGTGCATCATTGTACGGCTCTGCTAATGTACTGTGCTAATGTCTTCAGCTGTGGTCGTAGCATATGGGAGAAGTACCAGTGGATTCATCCAAGATATATTACTATCCAACTTGGAATATTTAATACTTTTTTAAATTATGCTAATTAATTCATAGCCAATAACCTCATTAAATAGAAAAAAAATTAATGTAATTCATACTCCTTAGTTTTATAACAGGAAAACCCGTCAGGAATATGCACAGTATGCATTAACACTAAAACCATATAACTAGAAGTTTAATAATAATAATAAATACTTTATTGATCCCATGGGGAAATTCCTTTCTCACCTCCCCCAACCTTGCTCTCCATGAGAGCGAGCCTGGCCGTAAAGGGCAGCCACCTCGCGTGGTACCCAGGGAGCTGGGGGTTAAGGGCCTTGCTCAAGGGTCCAGGATGTGAACTGGCGACCTTCTGATCACGGGCACAGAGCGTAACCCACTGAGCTTCTTTTATTGGCCACTACTTGTCATGACCTGCTGTATATTGAAATGTGATTGTAATACTAATATTGTGGGTAAACTTCTGAATGCCGTAAATCTCTGCAGGTGGATGTCCTCTGTCTGCCCTGAGGTACAACAGTCTAAAAAGAGCTAATCTGTCGCACTTTGCATTAAGTGTAACTGCTAGATAACTGTTAGGAGACAGTAAGTATTAATGACAAGATTGTTTTATGGATACTCCCTGATCCATTTTCCCTTACAAATTGGACCTTTTCAGAACTTTTTTTAGGGTATGTGCTTTAAAGATAAAATGTACAAAAGAGACAACTGCAAAAGTGTATAAATAAAAATCAGAACAAGTGATAATGGACAAGGTAAGAGCTGAAAATGTGCGAATTTAAGGTGTTTTTGGAACTGAGAAACAGCATTGTCTCGAGTAAAACAGCTCAAAGATTTATTATACACCCCATATATCAAAACACTGCTTGGGTTTTGCAGCCAAGTGGTAACTGGAACAGGAACATAACATTTTTCATTATGGTGAAGGTCGACATCCCGAGGCATGTAAATGGTTCAGGGTCAAACAGAGCCTCTCAGGCTCGTACATTTCTTGTTCCAGGACAGAAACTCAATTCCTTTGTGGGATTGATGGGCAAGAGGAGCCAAGGGATGGCAGGTAAGTGAGGTGATGCTTTGCCGGAAGATATCATTCCCCTCTGAGTCTATACACACACACACACACACACACACACACACACACATTCTACATATTCATATCATTATGGGGACTCTCCATTCATTTCTATGGGCATAACCCTAACCCCAACTATGACACCCTTAACCCCTACCCAGCCCTAACCTTAACCATTAACAATAAAAAGACAAGACTTTTGGTTGTTGGATTTGGTTGTTGGATCACAAATTTATATAAAATTGAGGTAATCTTGGTGGAGACTGAAAAAAAAGGTAAAACGTTACTGGTTTTTTTATCACATTATGGGGAAATCTGATTCCCAGAATATAATAATTGCACACACACACACACACACACACACACACACATAAGCACACACACAGGCACACACGTGTGAGTGTATACACACACATAATATAGTATTCAAAGTTCTCATAATTAATGAACATATATCCAGTTAATATTTCAATTCACATGCTGTGTATCAATGGCTGGATTATGTAAAGTGTTTACATTTTGAAATGCTTTTGAGGTTTGGATAATGCATGGTCACTGCTGTCATCTTCCATTACAAACAATGCCTGATAAATTGGACCTGTTTTGTCGTGATCCTTACTTTTGCAGGTCCGTCTGAATGGGGCATGCCAGACAACCAGCAGCAGTACCGCTAAGGCCTGCAACCTACAAATCCCTATACTCAACCGACAAACCCAATAAGGATGTTTCTTTTACGTGATTCAACAACAGTAATGCGAGTCCCTTGAAATAAGTATATAAAATTTTTTAAATTTGCTGCTAGGCTTTCTTTTGAGCAAGTCATTTTGAACAGTATTAACACTGCCTTCAAATAAGATATATCTCGTGATGGTGCTTGGCATGGACTAAATAAAATTATTTGACCTATGAAGACTAGATGGTTTTGTAACTAGCTTTGAAGTGAAGCCTTTCCTGGTTTGACAGCAGAGGTGTCAATTTCATGTCCAGAAAGTAAAAATCCAGACCAGGATTTTCTTTCAACCAACTAGTTGAGCACTCTGTGACTGTGACTCTTTATGCTCAACTGATTGGTTGAAACAAAATCCTGGTCTGGATTTTTACTTTCTGTACCTGAAATTGACACCTCTGTTTGACAGAAAGTTGTACAGTCATTGTAGGGTTATTCGTAAGTGCTGCATTGATGTTAATGCTGATGCTGTTTCTGCCTCTATTCTTGTGTTTCCTGACCTGTAACTGAGTGTACATGCACAAATTGGAAAATATTGCTGGTTCAGTACTTGTCCTTTCAGGAATTTGCTTTGACTTATTAAAACAGAGTTAAAGACCAAGTGCACTGTGTTGTTATAGTATATAGTCATTCTTTCTATTTTTAATTTTTAGTTTTGAAAGGGGAAAAAAATCGAATGAAGTATACCGGATTGTGTGTATTGGTGACAAAAATCTTAAAAAAAAATCAGAAGACACAACCTGCTGAGAGTTACAAACTATGTGACTCACATTTAAGTTTTAAACTTTAAAAGTCATAAAGCTAATAGCTGATAAATGATGAGCAAATGAGTACAGCCAAGTGGACGATGAATGCGGTGAGAGAACAGCTCTCTGTGGGTGAGCTGGTTCTGTCAGGGCCGGTGCTGGTCCAACCCTATTCTACAGGTCTTGTCCCTTTTTGGCCATTTGGCATCACTGGTCACCCTGTCATTTAAGGTTATTAAATAACTCACCTGTTCTTCAATATTTATTGGTTTGCTGTTTTTCCTTTGCGCCTGTTTTTGTCTTTGCCTTGTGTCCTTGTTTTAGGTTTTCCTGGAATTTTGTTCTGCCTATACTTATGTTCCTAGTCTTTCCTGTGGTTAACCCTTAGCGTTTGCTAAGGTTCCCTAGTTCTGTGCTTGTTAATTGAAAGTTACTCCACCCGTTGCTTGTTGTCCCATGCCTTTGCTTGGTTTTCCCGTGCCTTTGCTGATTGGTTGTTTTATGGTCCACACCTGCCCCTTGTTAGTCTTGTTGTCTTTATGTATTTAAGTGCCTGTTTCCATTCAGTTCCTTGTTGGTTCATTGTGGCTGTTTTCCCTGTACTGTTACCCTGTGTGGTCCTCTATTTTCAGTATCTTGGAGTCGCTAAGTGGATCCTTCCTCCTTTTGACATGCCCCCGCATAAAACCTTAAATTTTAATATGTGTGAACACAAGTGCTTTAAAAGTACTTGTTAAAATATCAAGAACATGCTTACTTTAAGCCAGGATTATTTATCATGTATGACACAAGATAATCAAGGAAAGGTAACCACTGCACAAATCACCATTATTTTGTATGTGTGCTATGGCTGTCAAGCTCCAATTTTGGGTGTAATGGCGCCACCTAGTGCTAGTTCTTGCTCACTACAGGCATCATTTCGACCACTAGCAAAATGACTTGAAGTGTGATAGAAGAGAAGATCTTTTGGAAGGGAATGATTTTTATTTGGGGGTAGCTCAATGCTCCTGTATGTATTGCTGTTCTCATAGCTCAAGATCTGGTGATGCTTTTGGATTCTTCAGCTCTCAACACACTGTCCGAGGTACCTTTCAGCTGCACTGTGTCTCCTACTCACTAGTCACTTTTGATCATCTAGAATGGGCATCTTGTGCTTCCCCTTTGTAAACAGAGTGAATCTACCATTGGGCCCTTGAGCAAGGCCCCTAACCCAATCTGCTCCAGGGACTGGCTCTTTCTCCTCTACTCCAGTTCCAGGAGGTGGCCTCCTGGGATGCTTTTCTAGTGGTCTGAAAGGAGGTCCCATGTATATACTGCACATTTACTGGCCGCTTTTCCTTCACTCTCTGGTCAAACTCCTCCAACACCATCTCTACTCTGATTAGGTCAGGCAGCCACCCCATCCCCCTCCTTTGTAGGCAGCTTGGCGTGTCCAAATTGTTACTGCATATATGAGTGGCTACTAATCATTTTCAGTGTAAATATGAAAGACAACCGGAAAGCATACGGGTCCTGGCTCTGGAATAGTTGCCGTCATTTTTGGCTGCTGACCTTGGTGGATGGTTTTAGGAGCGAGTCCTTGCTGTGAATCCATGTTTTATTTTGGCGCTCTTGCCAAATGGAGCCAGCAGATAAAGGACACAAATACAGTGACATGTCGGTCATGAAATATCAGCACGGCAGTAGCACGCCTGCTACTCTGGGGGGATTCAAACACAGAGCTATGGATGGCATGGCACGGCACAGCTGCCACTGTGTCCCTCGGTAAGCTTAATATTGCTTCACTGCATAGTCAAATCTGAGTGACAGAATTCAGGATCTGAATGTTACAACGTTACAAATGAGACACCTGCCAGGAAGACTTTTCCTGACTTTTCCTGATGTACCTTGCCTTAAAACATGGGTAAGAGTTAGACACTCTTAATCATAAAACTATTACACTATTAAAATATAACATAAAAGGGTAAAATAGTGAGACAGTGACTCAGTGTTGTGATAAATCACCTCTCCCCCCCTGTAATATTATTAGCGTGAGTCCTGCTCTCATGCAACTCCTGTTTAGCAGGAAGCGTTGTGCTTTTATTTCTGAAATGACCCGCAGGGGGCAGCCTCGAGTCTTTTAAAGAGAGAGAGAAAAAAAAACAATTTCCCTTGACCGCCAGCTTTGTAATCAACATCTTAAAGAAAAAAATCTGTGGCCTGAACATGAAACAGGAAGCCACTGTCGCACATGCCAATAAAGAGAAGTGAATTTAATGACTTGCCTGTGGAACCGCTTTTGGTGCAAATTGCATTGGTTAAAAAATAAATAAATAGAATAGAATAATTAGCTACTCATGGGTACTTTTAGCACTGATAGCAGTGGAAATGGGTGCAAAATATGGATACGATTTTATCCAATGAATGGGCTAGAAACAAGAAAAAAAAAAACAAACGTCTAGCAGGGCGGTGAAGGCTTTGTTGGTCACTTCAGAGCAGGTCCATTCAGCCCTATTCTCAGGGGTCTGAGTCAGCCAGGCAGGCCCCCGCCCCCACCTTGGACAATGAACTCAGATGACCCAGCCAATTCAACAAAACCTGTGAACCCACTGCACTCATTCTTCCTGAGTTTTAGGACAGGCGATGGAGGTTTTCTGGCCGTTGTGCTTCAGAAACCCCGGGCCCGCAATGGTGCTGTTTTTTTCCAAGTGTCTGTAGGGTGCGGTTTTATTTCCTCTTCCTGTCCTTTATTGACCAGGTCAACTGCTTGAAAACATTTGGCTGTGCTGTCATAATATACCTGCTAAAATCCATAACTGCGGTAACAGTGCCGTCTCTTCCCCCTAAACTTGTTTGGACAGCAGTATAATCCAGGTTGCGGTCTGAATTTTTATGAGGCTGCCGGTAAAGGGAATTTTCTGAAAAGCCAAACAGCACAGACACAAAGACGCCACTAGAGGGCAGCACAGTCTTCATGTGAAGCAAGTAAAGGGGACAAAGTTATGCGACATTGTCTTTGCCAGTAAAACTAATCTGGAAAACAACATTGTTTACACATTATATCAGAACACAGTTTTTTTTGCCTCGTCTCTGATAATTACACATCATATAAAATGTACCTACTCAGCAACAGATATTTCTCAAGACCAAGCCCTTGTGTAAAAAGGCACCTGCACTAGACCCCAACGACTAGACGTTGGGGCTTTAGTACTTCATTTTCTGTCACGACGGATTTATTTTAAGGTATCAGTTTTAACCTTTAGAAGTCAGCATACGTAAAAGCAGGTATCATGGGGATTCTTATATTATAGAGCATCTAAAAGTGTCCTTCAGTTAGCAGCTGTTTTAGACAAGGGGAAGGACCAGATATAATTAACAAAGTATCCTCCTGGGAGGTTTTGGCACATTTCAGAGTCTGTAATATAAATCATATACACTTATTGGTTATTTATAATAATATCGATAATATAACATCACCTCTACTGTACATGGAAGACAAATTAAAAAGGCAATCTTGGTGCTGTTCACATTAGTAGGTAAACTTAATTTTGCCACAATATGAGCCTGGACAGCAGAACAGGATCCTGTGATGTCATTTCCTGTCTGCACACCAAAGGGTCCAATCGGAGGGCAGGTGCTTGGGTCAGCGCTCGTGTTTGGATGGGCTCTCGCAACGTTCCACCACTGGCACGGCGCTGCCGTTCCTCATCTCCTCCTTTCTGACTGCGCTAGCATAAAACTCCACGAAGACGGGACAGTGATCGGATGCCACCCCGCCCCACGACCAGTTATCAGGGATCCAGGGATTCGTCAGGCCCTCACGCACCACCAGGGAATGACCTGGAAAAAGCCAGCAGAGACACCGGAGGGAGTCACAGGGAATGCGGCACACTGTCAATGACATTAAAAAGGCACAGAAGCAGCTACTGGTGTCACACTGGGAGATGGGGGGGAATCAGCCCTGGAAAGAGCACAGCCTAGGAGAGCCGAACACTCTGTTTGCGTTGAATAAACTTTGTTAAATAATCAAATGATGTGCGGAGGGTGAGCGCGCATTTCTCTGTTCGAGTCTTTGCTTTTCGATAAGTGCGGAGGCCAGAGTTTTGTTGATTATCAGTTTATCAGTTTCTGTTTCATAGGTTAAGATCATCTACTTGTTGTTTGTAGCGCCTCACTCCCAGTGTAATCTGTGTTTGCTTCCTCTTTCCGTTTATAAATATCTTTTGCCGTTACTGAAATCCAAAGGACACTGGGGAAGTGGCAGAATCCGCATTAGGAAGCTAAGTGCTTACGACTCTGGCCTCCCCAGACCGGGGCTGTCAGGGACGGTAAATACGCACAGACCTGTATAGGCTTTCTTGAGTGATCGGCTGAGCCAGACGTTGTCGAGACAACAGGAGCCCTGGGGAGTTTTGGTGCTGATGTTTGTGTGTACGTTTGGAGGTATGAGAGCGCTGAATTTCTCCTTCTTCAGAAGATCGAGCTCTCCGCTGTCTGGTGGACGCCCAAAGTCCCCCAGCACCAGCGCATCCTTCTCTCCTGCGGAGGAACAAACACGTCAGCGGAACAGAAATGCACAGGAGCAGATATTACAGAGATTACGTGCGCGCGCTTCCTTGCAGATATGCTCCCATCTCCTCACATCTGACCTTTCAGGATCTCCTGCATGCTGTCGGTGAAGCGCAAAGCCTTGTGGGGCTCGGAGTGGTTCTTCCCGTTGGCTTCTCCCTCAGAGACGGGAGCCCTCAGACGAACGTTGACGATGGTCAGTGGCGACGACCCAATCTGGACAGAAAATGAAACTAACCATGATCAGCTTCAGCACTGGCCTCTTCCTCTCACCACTAATAAAATATCAATCTCATTCAAATAATAAAAAAGATTATACAGCAACGAGACACGAAACACGCAGATACAAACAAATAAAGGCAAAGTGATAAGGCGACGAAGGAGCTAAATAAACAGATGTATATGTACGTGTACATAGTGATGAAAAATCCCTGCAGTTGCTCTTTTCTTGTGATTAATAGTGTTATATTTGAGAATGAGAGCAAATGAGAACCCTAATTAAGCTACATTTTCAGAATCCCTAAAAATTACGATAAAAAATTACGTTATTCATCATAATTCAGCTGAGTACCTGGTGTCCTACCCATAATGCCACAGTTTCCACAGCATCACTCACGTTAAAATGAGCAAGGTAAGGCCGCGGGTAGGCGTGGCTCCCGTTGCCATTGACGACCACACTCTCCATCAGGGTGGCATCCTTCATTTCAATACCGGAGCTGCTGTCCCACAGGAATCCGGAAAACTCCACAGTCTGGGCGACAGAGAGGAGGGTTACGAAAGACTAATAGATGTCTAGGAACGATTGGATTCTGGACACTTGGATTGTGGGTGTTGGGAGGCGGGAACCCATATAACTGAGCTGGTCTAGACCAGCAATAACTGGGTGCTGTCAGAACCGTCACTACAGCGAAGGCTTGAGAAAGCAGAAAGTGGAGCAGAGGGAAGCAGAGCGTCGGTCACTCTCACACTTCCGCAAGTGCTACTCCACGTCTGGCATCTCTAGTTGCTTTCCTTGCAATCTCTGGATTTGGAGGAAACCCGCTCTGCGGCCAGCGTGGGTCAGTGCACGAGCGGGGAATCAGACAAGCGAAGCATTCTGCTCTCGTGCTCCGCAGATGATGCTCTTTACAGTAACTCAGCTGCTGAGCAGAAGCAATAAACAGAATGTATATGACACCTCCTCGCACTTCAATATAATTATCATCATCATTTATTTTCTTATGGACGTCCAGTAAAATCAATAAGACCGTAAACACTTATGTAGTCTAGCACTCCTGGTAACGTCCATGACTGCTTATCCGGCCAGGACGATCCCAGGAAACAAGACACTCGGGACAGGATGCCAATCCATCACAAGGCACAATCCTAACCACACACTTAGGGCAACTCGCATAAACCGTCTGCAAGAGGAAACCAGAGGAGAGTCACACGAACACACGAAGAATGTGCAAACCCCACACTAGCGTTCGCTAGTCGCTAGCGGGCATCAGACCCCCATACCCAGAGACAGGAGGCCATGGTGCTCCCCTACCCTTCCAACAGCAGGGAACACACATGCGGCACGTGGGCGCATCACATTACACCAGCTAGCTACCTCACCCGATCCGAGAGCCCCTTATTTGACGAAGGAGGTGCACGGGCTCCCCTGTCGGGCCACCTCGCTGTGCCCCCCCGCGTGCTGCCATCATCCTAAGCCACGGTGCCTCCTTGCCGCTCACGGGAGGGTAATCTGCGATTCATCGCCGCAGTCACGCCCCGAATGAAAAGAGCCTTTCTGCGGTGGCACTGACACGGCAGGACTCAGGATGGCACGATCCCAAAGCCGTTACTCAAAGAGCGGCCGACGCCGCGGTCGGGGCGTGAATACAGCCTGCCGTAGCGAGAGCATTCCCTCAGCTCAGGCAGTGATCCGTATACTTACCCTCACTGTAAATCACACACCTTAAGCAGTTACTAGGGAACCTGGATATGTGAAACACCGCGTGTGCGTTACTGGGACGTTATCGTGGTGACATGCCAGTTACGATCAGGGATTAGCTGGCCCCATTTTCCCAGTTCTGTCGTTTTGGATAAAGGTCTGTTAAATAAGTAAAATGTTATATAAATAAGGGTGTGTTTGCTAGGGGGATGGACTTTAAAGGACAGTCCATGGCTGACAGCTTTTCATAGACATTCATTTCATCACTACCATTTTAACCTCTGACCTTCAGCCCATAAATGAAACGGTCAGTCCCTCCGGAGCTGCTGGCCAGGCTTCCCCTACCTTGTGGGATTGCCTCGCTGGCTTTTCAGAGACGGCACATTTCCAAGTCCCCCGGGGGGCCTTCCATCTCCGGACGCTGGCCAAGCTTCCTTGGTTCAGCTCCGTGCGGAACTGTGGGCAGAGGGGGGAGATGCTGTTAGTCAGCGCGCTCGTCAGCCCAGTTATGTGCCGGCATGCTACATTCCTGAGAGTCTCACAGGAGTTATTCCTGAAAGGATCAAATATCATATCAAGCTGCTGCAGTCAGAGGTTCCAGCCCGGGACGGTCACGCAGAGAACGTCTGCCACATTTCATAGCAAAGATTCTTTAAAAGCAGCATTATTTAAGATTCAAGATACATCATTTGCGCAATTTATCATCATATGTGCAGCATCTACGCGAGGAAATTCTTAGTTTGCTCACTCCCCCAGATGCTGCAAGAAAGTCAGACAAAAACAGAAAACGATAACACATTATATAAACATAAAATATACGTATGCACCACAGACGGAAATATTACAGAGAAGAAAAGCAGTCACCAATGTAACGTGTACACACACATAAACATACATCACTGGCGGAAGCAGTCTTCGGTTAAGTATATAGACCACAATGCACTGCATCAGTGACGACTTATGTTTACACTGAATACGAGAAAGTCTGTTGGCGTCTCAGAGCACAACATGCCATCTAAGAAGTTTTAATTAAAGTGCGCAAAGCTATATAATAAATAATACCTAGCCTATAAATACAGCCTAGCCTATAAATTTATATAACCCCAAACAACTAACCCAAATGATAACAGCTGTAGTGCGTTTCTTTTTCACCTCTTTAGATATCAAGTGTGTCACATGGTTTATAAGAAGTGCCCGAGCACTTGAGCTCTTTACGTACACTTGTGTGCTTTGCATTTCATGTCAGTGTTTCACCCTCGTACTTCAAGGGGACGAGGCCCATAGCAGAGGCGGTGAAGGGGCAGGACAGAATTCACCAGTTAGATATAGGGGATGATTAGGAGGCCAGATTTGGAAGGGCAATAGTGGGTAATTTTAGCCACTGCATTGGGGTACCACCCCCTAAGCTTTCAAAAGTTGCCCAGGGATCGTTTATAACCACAGAGAGCCAGGACCCCTTTTACATCCAAAGGACGGCACCATTTTAACAGCACTGTCCCGGTACCGGGATCCACACAGACAACAGGGTGGGCTACCGTGCTGGGCACACTGACACCTCTTCCAGCAGCAACTCAGCTATCCTGGCTGGTTACTACTGATGCCTGATGAGGCGTCGTTACTATGATGACCAAGGAGGAAGTCAGCTGTCCTTCCACGAGACCGCTGCTCTGACTCACTTAGGCAGACTTACGTAAAAGTTAGCTGAAGAGTACCATGCATTTAACGTGTCCTCTCAGCAAAGCTGTTACAAGCCCAATTAATCATTGTACTACACCTGTCCTAGAACAATACGATGTCCAACACGTAAAATTGCGTGCTGATTATACGTCTAGTATTCCACAAGTACTCAGTATAGGGTTACAGTGAGTCTGGAGCCTGTCCCGGAGTGGGAACAGCCTGTACACAATGCCAGTTTGATTATACATAAATTTACAACTATACCATTATAAAAAGTAATATATTTTGAAAAAAAGAGCTAAGTAGAACTGCAATGGAGCAGAGTAAAGTATTACAGGTAAAATGCCAGCATATAAATGTTACTCAAAAAAATCACAGCTATAATTCCTTGAAAGGATCTTTATTGCTTATGTATGTCCGAACCCCCCCGACTGGCCGTCACAAGTAACGGCAGGACAATGTCCAATTGGGCTCATGCTGTTATGCCTGACGCAGGTGATGCCCTCTGAAATACGACAGGCATTGCATGACGCAAAGCACAGGACCGAAAGGGCAAAGGTCACCGCTCAAAACTGAATCAGCTCAGCGCATACACAGGCTTGCAGGACGACACGTCCCTCCCCCGGGAGTGTCGGCAACGCCGTCACCGTGCCGGACATGGGCTCAGGGAAGGGAAAGCGGCAGCCACTGTCTGCTGGGAAAACCGCGCGAGACTCTGCTTGGGATCGCTTCTGGGGTCACTGTTGTCAAAACAATAGATCCCCACATGCTGACATGCAAGCATGGCCACAAAAGAAATGATGGTCATACCAGACCTTTAAAATACCCAGGTACCAAACCAAACTCCATCCGCCATCCATCCATCACTTATCCAGTATAGGCTACTAACTAATCCTAATCCTCCTGAGTTTATGACACCTTGTAATCTCAGATAATCTGTAAACCAAATTTACAAATTAGAATAAAACGATCCTCTAAAGCGTCCCCCTTTAAGGGTTCAGCTGAGGGATTCCAAGAACATGATCTTGAGATTTATTTAACCGCCCAGCACAGTCTGGCCTGGTTTCCTGTTTAATATGCAGCCAGACGTTACTCTCCACCTCCTCCAAGCCTGGTGAAAGCGAGACATCCTAATGCAGACCTCGCCCAAGAACCGGCTCCGGACCTGCTCTGGAGCCTGAGGATGGACCCGATTCATTCATGCACTCCCCACAGCTCCCACCCCCACCTCCAGCTGCAAATCTCCGCCTGACCCGAGAACGCCTGACCGATGTGATGCTGCAGTGCTGGCACAGGAAGTTGAGTAAGGGGGGGGTGGGGGGGGGCACAGCGGATTGCTGTGTAAGACAACAATTTACTGGACGGTTCCGTCTGTGGGGAGATCTGAAAACATGCAGCACCATCGAGTTGCTTACTCCAAGCCCCACGTGAGTAGATCTGATCTGGGATGCCAAACAGCAACTAAACAGGAAATGTGCATTTCGCAGCTGTTTCCCTGTCAAATATGAATTTCGATATAGAACGGCGTAGGGAACGAGCCGACCACTGCGTAACTCGAAAGGGCGTATCAAGAAAATCTGAGACACGATGGCACTGAAGGCACACTACGAAAGAGCCGCAATCCTACGCAAGGATGCCATTCGATCAACCCTGAGCATCCGCCAGTACCCCTTTACTAAAGTGTCTCAGGAGATATTCCTGGTCATTAGATACCACAGTGGGTTTGGGGTGAATAAATGCAACGGAATTCAAAAAGCAATTGTGTGGCAAAGAGCAGTCATCTCACCGGCATATAAACCGGGGTTCCCCAATTCTGTTCCAGGAGTTCCAGTTTGCAGATTTCCCTGCTCAAGCACATCCTAATCAGCTAATTACCAGGTTTAGGAGGTGTGTCTGAGCAGGGAAATCTGCAAACTACATTGCAAACTGGCTCTCCAGGAATGGAATTGAGTAACCCTGATATAAACAGATGAACAGTGATCCTCAGTCACAGAAAGAGCTCAAGGAATAGCCAATGAGCAGCAGCCTTCGCTTAAAGGAAGACCTTGAGGAATAGCCAATGAGCAGCAGCCCTCGCTTAAAGGAAGACCTCGAGGAATAGCCAATGAGCTGCAGCCTTCGCTTAAAGGAAGACCTTGAGGAATAGCCAATGAGCTGCAGCCTTCGCTTAAAGGAAGACCTTGAGGAATAGCCAACGAGCAGCGGCCCTCGCTTAAAGGAAGACCTTGAGGAATAGCCAATGAGCAGCTGCCCTCGCTTAAAGGAAGACCTTGAGGAATAGCCAATGAGCTGTAGCCTTCGCTTAAAGGAAGACCTTGAGGAATAGCCAATGAGCTGCAGCCTTCGCTTAAAGGAAGACCTCGAAGAATAGCCAATGAGCAGCAGCCCTCGCTTAAAGGAAGACCTCGAGGAATAGCCAATGAGCTGCAGCCTTCGCTTAAAGGAAGACCTCGAGGAATAGCCAATGAGCTGCAGCCTT
>JAODKM010000126.1:17294166-17307536 GCA_026780845.1 Petrocephalus sullivani
CCAAACTCAGGCCCTGCCTCCCCCATTCCGGTTTTCAGTTCCCCCCAGGCACGCTGGAAGGCAGTACCAAACTCAGGGCAAGCCGGCACGTTTTACTCTGAGTTAGTGCTAGCTGAGACACGGCTATGGCGTTCCTGTGGTTCCTGTAGTTTATGCAACTAGGTGTGTAAACAAAGTAGCATTTCTGTTGGTTTCATAAGCAACAGAATCAGCAGTTTCAGCCCAAACTTGGCAGCTTCACCAAACGTGCAGTGAGAAACACCATCATGTAGGCGACGTGCAACTCCAAAGTCACTTCATTTAGCCTGGTGGAGTACTGTGCTTAAGCACCCTTACTGGGGACTGAGCCACAATCCGCTGGCCTACAGGCCCATGTCTCCAGCCTGGATGCTGTATAATCATATGAACTGAACACCACCTAAAAGGAGTTCTACTGCCTCACAAACACATTCAGCAGTACACACAGCTGGGACATGAAAATACTGAAGGCCATCAAAATACTGATGTGGGTATAACAAATTGTTACTCTCTACAAATTTCCAAAACACTAAAGTTACTCCTGGTGACAGCATGTTCCATAAAACCCATATTTTTGAACCTTAAAACAAATATGATCACTGTGTATTTGAAAGGAGAATATGCAGTCAAGCACAAGGCATAACCACATCAAAACATACAACAACAACAACCATCATCATCATTCACAAGTTTATTGTTATTCTCTGCCTGAGCCCTTTGAATAATATACTTATGGAAAGTAAACGGCTTGTTTCCTGGCCTCCCCCAGGTCATAATCACTCAGCGAGGAGCCCTCCTTTTCCCCACATCACGATCATCACCAAAGGAGCAGACACGCGTGCTGGCGATGGAGGGCTGCGACCGCACGCGGGCATGGCGACCGCGCGCGGGCCTCAGCCCTGCACTCACACCAGCAGCCTGTTTGTCTGTAAGCACGACTTTAAACACTCCTTGTGCAATTAACTGGGGGACAAATGTACAGCGGATTTCCCATATTCAAACAGGGACAATTTATACACTACAAAACCCACAGATTTTCCCTACAAGTGAAAAGCAAAAATAGACATTTTTTTCTTTTTACTGAGTTTCTTTAACCCCCGGGGCATTTGTAACTAATACGCACATCCTGATACCCAGGGTTCATCTGTAAGAAAAGCAGGTGGGTTCTACTGTCAAACCCAGAGGCTTCCAACGGCAATAGGAAACATCTTCATCTCCCAGGAGCGGTGAGTGGGCTTTAACTGGCTGGGGGATTCCCAGAGTGCTTACATTCCGAGTTTTCAACCCTTTTGTCAGCTACAACTCAGGAATTTGGTGCAAAATCATTGCATTAAGTGAACCGAGGCCAGGTTAATAATTATTTTCATAATCGATAAAAGCAAAAGAAAAAGTGACTGTGAAAGAGGATCTTCATTTATTAATTGTGTCCCGTTCCATTAAAAATAGTCACTTATTTCATTCTGCTGATAAAAAGCTGCTCGAGGCCGTTTGGGGAAATGCCAGTAAGCAATTAAGAGCAACACCCCCCCGTCACACAGCAGCATTTAGAAATGATCGATATCATTAGGGTACATGGGGCTCAGGCTAAAAGCGCCCGAGCGGGTGCATAAGCCAGATAAGACATGCGTCACGCTTTGAAGCATCATACCCCTGACAACTGCGTGTGGCTTTAACAGCTAACAGCACAGCACATGCAATTCTGCGCGCGGACGCCTGATGTGGCATTGTTGTGGTGCCCAAGGGCACACGTCATACCACCAAGGTACTGGGTGCAGTACTCACCCGTGTCCAGAGGGGGCGATGAAGTAGAGGCAGCAATGCACTCTGTTGTCGGGCATCTGTCGCCTGTTGACGCGGGACTCTGCATTAAGGTAGTCCTCGAATTTGCTGTCGATGTGGTCGATGACTGGCTGCCAGCTGCAGGCAAAGTTAAACACTTTAGTGAACTTGCCATGTCGATGTAATTAATATGAAAACAGTCACCGATGCAAATGTCACCATCCATCCATTAATCCCTTTTCAAGGGAAGGTCATGGGTTAAATTTGATCATTTTATTTTCTAAAATCAATGATAACAAAAGGCCATGAGCTGTTACACGGTCACGCATTTCCTGCGGACACGCTCACCATGTCTGGCAAGTGCATAGTCTGAAACTCACCAGTTACTGTTGTCCACCGCATCACCAAATCCTGGGGTGTCGACTATTGTAAGCAGTAGCTGGACTCCTCCTTCCTTTACCAAAACTTTGGACTGTTCCACCTGAAAGGGCAGGGGTGCATTAAAAGGCAGACTTTGGAATCTGTACTCTCTTGCTCTTAGAGGAATCTCTTTGCTCCTGCCACTTGCATATTCTATCACTGAGCGCCAATCACAGGGTTTCCTTGGAACTTTAAGGCTGTGACATCACCAAGCACATCTTTACTTGATGACATGCCATGACAGAAATAAGACTATTTCAAAAGAGGTAAGGACAGCATTGCTTATTTGATCATCAGTGTAATCATTCATTTCAGTATCATCACATTGTTAAGAATCAACTTAATTTGTTATGAAAGAACTATTACAACCAGGATGTGGGTCAGTTTTATGTTAAGAAACTTACCAATCAGTAACGGAATACACAATGAATTTCAGGTAGGAAAGACAGACGCTTCTTCAAACAGTCAATAGAAGGTACTCTAATATAATCACCAGCCTGTAACCTATTTATGCCTGATTTACTCCTAAGTGCTTGTTTTCTGCTGGGGTTATACTTTTAGATGGCCATGTAACTCTATAGTGGGCATCAATCTGGCAGTTTCAATAACTTAAAAATACTGAAAACTACAGATCCAACCACTGATGGACCATCAAGAGCGAGTAAGAGCTAAAGATTTCAGCTGCGCAGCAGCCCAGGGATTCAAGTGCTGGGATGAGACATAGGCCTTCAGCATGCTGACCCAGCATGGGACCTCACCCTTTCTGCAAACTAGCATGCCATTACCTAGAGACATATAGGGATCACAATACCTTTTCTGCGAGAAGAGAAACCCACGCCATGGCGGAAAATGTCACGGCGTTGAAGGTTTCCATGTTAACGGAACAGCATATTCATGACTCCAAGGCCATCTTCCTTTATGGAGTTCTGTTTGTTTCCCTTCAGATAAGTCTCAAGGTAAAAACGGAACTAGAGATACTGAGTGACGAGGAGGCAGGTTCTGACTGAACATCTGGGGGAATTCAGCTCAAAGCCGCCTGCATGTGATTTATGCATGGCGTCTGCGCACCAGGAAAGGAATTCTCCATAGGATCCATTTCCTGACAAAGCAGACCAGAGCACAGCAAACCAGGAAACAGCTTTCTGCCCTTCCAGGGAACTTTCAACTTCCTCCGATTATACACGTACTATAAAAGAGACCCTGTGGCTCTCTCTCAAACCGTAAGATCAAATGTCAACGAATAAAACACACTGCTTTGCCAACACCTGACTGTTCTGGACTTTATTATATTAATTTAGTGTTGGAAATTAACCAAATTAAATCTTCCATCACATACTAAAAACATCCGGTCACTGATACTTGTTAACCATACAAGACAAGGTGTACTCATCACTTACAAAATTACAAAAATGCCACATTACCATCGCAGTAATTATTTTTGTACTAATCAGCAGCGCTGACCTAGCAACTGTACGGTGGTTAGAGAAGCAAGAACTGATTTCATGGTTTCAACGACTCACCCATACAGCATGTGGTGACACGTATATTCAGCTATGCAGTGAAACCAGAAAAACAGAAAGTATGTAACCGAAGATATGGAAGAATTTCATGTATCCCAGAAGTATTTACATCACAAAAGGAGCAGGGAATGTAAACACATTAGTGACACGTCAAAGGCCCAATGTTACAAGGCTAGTCTGCTGGGGTGGATTGTCCATAAACAGCAGCACAAATGACATTACTCCAGTCAGGCAAACCCCAGCTTTTTGTGAAGATATAGGACCTGGCTTGCAGAAGATGAGAAGACGATCAGTAGATGGAGGATGTCCCTCTCCAGGAGGTGAGTGGCACAGTACAGCTACTCAGAAACCTGATGACAAAGACCTTACCCTAAGAGATGCTGCCCCAAGAATAACTCCACAATGAGATAGGTGCCTAAACTTTTAATGACTATTGTCCAAGGTGGGTGTGAAAACAGGTACTGAAACAGAACAATTTGTTTGTATGAACATTACAGGAGAGTTACTCCAAAGCTCTGTGTATGACACACGGCCAGGTGATTCAGTCTTCTGAAGGACAACTCAGCAAAAACATGTTTTTAAACCCTTGGGTCTCATAAGTGATACATATACTTTCCCCCATTTGTTAGTAAAATCGTTGGTACCTTCAACATGTGTAATTCTTTCCAAATAGGAGAGCAAATTTAATACTATATGGCATTTTTATTTTTCCACACATCCACTCTCACTATGGGAAGGAACAGGAGTAGACTGCACACTGACAGAACCTGGCCTGAAATCTTAGCTGTGGTGCAAGTGGTTTCCTTTCGAACAGAAATGTGGTAAACATTTAAAACACACATGGATAGCTGTTACAAATTTTCCACCAAAGTTAGAATTAAACACTCAAAGGACTTGGACTTAGGCTCGTCTCCCAAAGGAAAGAAATTAGGTGAAGAAATTTGTTATTTAAAACCTCGGTTCCTTCAGGAACTAAATTGTTTTTGAACAAGTTTAACTAAAGGGCAGTGAGCAAGATAGTAGTTAAGAAGAGGGAATTATAACCAAAACACTGTAAGCTGACATCCGGGGGAAGGGATTTGCTGCTGAACTCTTAAGGATTCTAAATCAAAACTGCATTACTGATGCTTACCAATTGCCTTACTAAAGGCTTCTGCAAAGTTACAAAAACAAAGTTCCATATGGCCATCACCTTAATATCCGAGCAATCCTTCATTTCCCAAAAGAAGCAAAGTAAAAAGTTGGGCTATAGAGTATCAGAGGTATCAGAAATGTAACAAGCTAAAGGGAGGGGCCGAGAGTTAATGCCGCGATCCGTCAGCAAGAGCCTTCCGGCACCATGACCTAAGTGCACGTCACCGACGTCTAAAGAGCCATTCAGACCTCGGGCTCTCAGATTTCTGCGTCTCCCTGGAGACTGTAAGATGCTACTACAGCACCTAAGAAGCCAAGGAAGAGCGGGGGGGGGGGATGCAAATCTAAGCGGGCTTCATATGCAAGTCAACAAAAAAAAGCTACTTTTAAGATGCTGCTGACTATAGATACAGCAGCACATCATGACAAATGAGTGGCCGAGGGCGGGAACTAAAACAGGGCTTTTTGGTGATGATTCAGCTGAACGGAAAAGGACAAAGGGCTCTTTACTATAATAGTGGCTACATGCCTTTTTTTGCCGTATCACATTACAGCTGTCCCACTTAATGCTCTTAATGCCATGCATGCAGCCTTTCAGTTATGTGGGTAAGCCTCCCCTTTACAGATAGGGCAAAGAGTAGGAAATGCTACCTGTACAGTCTGCTTGATTCTATGTGAGGGGCCGGGGTATTCGGAGGAATACAAATCCGTCAGGAAAAGGGAGTTGATAAGTGTAGATTTCCCCAGTCCAGATTCCCCTGAAAGAAAGAAGCACACATATCAATGAGACACCAATTCACTTCTGACTTGATGCAAAGCATTTGATAATGCTTCCTACACATTATAATGCGTAACACAAGCCGGCTATGTGAACGACAACGCATTACATATAACTGAGGTCATGCATACAAGTTCAGAAAATGAGCAAAATAACATTTTTGTGAAAAAGAAGTCAGAAGTTCACAAAACTAGCAGTGAGTCTTAAACTCACTACTAGTCATTACAGCATATGCCCCAGCCTAAACCAAACGCAGGATATAAAGTACCGTTGTGCTGATCACAAATGCTGTGTTTGTTGATACTCCCAAAAGGCACTCTCAGAGCCGAGTTTGTAGTCTACAGCACAAAAGGTTCTATGATAGATTGTGAGGGGGAAAATTATTATAGAAATTTAGCAGTTGAGCTATGGTTTCAGAATCATTTACATGCATAAGAAACCGTACAAAAAACTATGCTTTCCATCTAAAAATCTGCATATTAAAAGTGTGTTTTTACAAAAGAAAAAAAAAAACATTGTATAGACTTATGTACATAATGAGTTCTTACAGTAGAAAATATAAAACAAGCACAGCAAGCCACTGGCAAAGGGAGCGAGGAATGAAAAAAGACCTCTCACTTTTCATGCTGCCAAGCTGTGGTTTAACATAAAGCAGATTAACCGTGATTGATTACTGTGCCCATCCTGAGCAGGGAAACTGGAACAGAGTGGCTACACGCAGACAGAACCCTGTGGATGGCCTGACCATGACACCAGGGAACATGTACATATGGGTAGAACTGCTTTAACTCCACACATTTTGGGCATCATGCAAAAGAGGAACCTAGAAAATGCAAATATCTCGCTGTTGGGCAGTGGTCCAAGCTGGGCTCGGTGAATGTCAGTGGAATTGTGCACAGACCCAACAGCTTAGATGGATCGATTTAAAATCAGGAGGCTGCAGAACACTGCCCACACAGCTCAGCCTCCCCACAAAAGGAGAAGGGATACAGGCAACGCCACTCATTAGCGGCTCCTGGAACCAGCAGCTCAGCGGGTCTCCATCTGCACTGCATCAATGCGCATAATCATAAGTCCTGCTCATATGGCCAAAGCGCAATATGGGAAAGTGACACTGTCACCCACTGGGACGACTGCTGACACTCGGGGCCGCCGGCCAATGGAGCAGGTGACGGAGCAGAGCGCCCGGCCATCCAAGTCACGTGTGCTTTGGAACAATTCCTCACCATCGAGAACGGATGGCCGTGTTGCTGACCATTCATGCCATTTCACTATTCCCTAAATGTGTTATTACTGACCATTCCCGTTGAAAATAGAGTACTTTTAAGCCACCGCTCATGAGCACATCTGCCAAATTTCATGCCTCCCAGACACCCCCCACTTTCAATAGCCCAGGTCAGGAGGCTGATGTGATGTATCTAGGCAATCATGATCATCCACATTCAAACTTCTATGGATGAAACCCATTCGGTGGAGAAAATTAGCCATTGCCGTAAATGGGAAATTCACAGGCCGTGTAGATGACTTGTGCTGGGTTACCTCCATCTCAAATACTGTAAAATAAATGCATTCTGCAGCTTATTACCTGTATTAAATAAATCAAAGGAATATGATCAAAGGCCTTGCCAGCATCAGAAGCAGCTGCTACTAAGAGCTGCAGCTTTACGGTAACGTTGAGGCTGACCAGGCAATTCCATCAACTTCCAGGACATTTCCTTTAAAGGAAATTTTACGAGGCTGCATAAACTACCGGGCTTATTTGAAACTTCCTGCTCTGAGCAAGACTGATAGTGCCTTTTGGTCTCAGTGATCATGACAGTGATTCATTCTGGAAGCAGCATCTCTGAGAAGATAAAATATCATGCTGATGAATTATATAATATTCAAACAATTGTAGAGACAAAGTACTGAAAATGATTTCCTGCTTCTTTACTCCCCATAGAAATGACCGTAAAATACAGCGAGAAACAGCCAAACTGTAAAGCTGAAGACCAACTGACGCGGTGCTTCCTCTTGTCAGAGTGAAACGGCGACTGTGTTCAGTACGCGTGGGTGTAAACACACATTTCCTTCATGGTAAATGTTTGCTGTTTCTGCCTAACGTGTTTGATCTACACTATCCTCCTTCAGCAGACACCCTCTTTCTCAGGCTCAAAACAATCTATTATTCGCATATATTCTAGATATGTGCATTCAAAGAGAACAGACAATCTGCATGTCAAGCACAGTCATCTGTCATTTTTACTTGAAATTACTGCTCTGTACATATAAGATTCAGAGATCTTACTTTCAATAAGTATTCAGCTTTGCCTCTTGCAAATTACAACCTAACATCACTCCAGTTTGCTAGGCTTGGGTGGTATGTTTTTTTCATACTAATAGACCTTCTAAACATTTCATCCTAGTATATGACAAAAAAAAGTAAATCATGTAGGCAACTCCGGAATCAGAGAGAGCTCATCGGCGTGAAAGATGAGCGTTAAGGACACAAGGAGACAGCTCCATGTGGAAGAGTTAAAAGGATCATCCGTTGTCGTATGACAGCGCTGACATGGCCCAGCCTGCAGCCGCATGTGCACTAGGTGTCACGTATGCCGCGCATGCTCCAGCATTTTAGGCGCATTTTGTTTTTGTGTCATTAACCTACGCATGCGCATTATTCTTTGACTTTTTTTTCCCCACGCACATGTAACTGAGGCTCCAGCTACCACTGTGCACCACAATACTTAGCCAAGATACACAACACTATAGGCATGCAGGCAACAGGAAGACTGAAAGCAACCGTCTATAGTCCTGAACAAATCCCCTTCTTATATCTTACAGACATATCAAACAAGAAAAATCATTCATGATCTTATTTTGAGCCATATGATTTTGGTAAGCTAGAATGTGTTATCAGATCATCTACAGCCGACTTTTTTCAAATACTACGCAAATTAAGTGTGGCTGCATTCTTATTCTGGAATGCAACATCAAAACTCATACCAATGCAAATCAAGCTTTTATAATGTAATCTTCAAATGTGGATCTTTGCCTATGTCTCAGTTCTTTAAAAATTTCCTTGACTGGCCTTGATTAAAAGTACCTCCAGGAAAAACAACTGAAGTTACTGCACAGTAACAGATGAAATGAAATTAAATATTAAATAGGCAACAAAAATGAAATTACAGCAATATGCTGAACTCCATCCATGTTATTACTGACGGGACTTCCCCTCTCAGTGTGAGGTAACTGCAAAACTTGCAGACTAACTGAAGATTTGAAAGATACATTCCTGGCATTCCCTCAGACTATGGAAGGGCTTTTGAGGCAGCTGGGAAGACACAGACAGGAAGTGATGTCATACTTTTAATGAGTGTTTCACTCCAAATCCCCCCACTTCCCAAGACTATTTGAGGGCATTGGGATGATATATACCCTTTGTAGCTGGCCAACTTCCAGTTTTGACTACCTCAAGTGTAATTAAAGAAAGTTCCCAGTCATAAATCAAACGGCACACACAAAAATTAGACTAGAAAAAACATACATAGATTGCAACATATATGCCCTTAATATAGCTTCTGAATGCCACTTCATTCCACCTGACTTAGTATTCTTAGATGAGGTTCACAGCTCTGTGTTTCTCAGCTTCCATCTAAAGTGTAGCTCAATGCCAAAGACATTAACTACAACAGAGTAATGTCAAATGTAACTTTCACTAGTGTCACAGACATTTGGGTGCCACGAGATCCACTCATCAATGCAAGCCAAGAGTTTCTTACCTACGACCATGAGTGTGAATTCAAAGCCTCTCTTGACAGACTTTCTGTACACCTGGTTGGGAAGGTTTGCAAAGCCAACATATCCTTCCAGGTTCTTCTGTTGCTGAGGAGAAATGAGAAAAAAATAACGGATTTAAGGATAAGATGAACATGTGCATGAACCTGGCTGCCTTTCCATGAGCTTTAAGAAAGCAAAGCTCATTCTGTAACCCCCATGGAGAGCATACAGCACATCATGATACTTACAGCTACATGGAGCAGCAGGGAGACCGCAACATCCAGGCCAGGGTGCAATGTGAACACCCAGGGGGACATCGGTTGACCACAGTCACAGTTGTGTGAAGTCCAGCAAGAGCGACATTGCATGAAACAAAAGAATATAATGAATAACAATGAATAATAGTATTCATATTCGCATGCTGTAATCAAACAGCTGACGCTGAAAGAATTAATCTGCTTGAAGGTGGTTGTATCATTCCAATAACACACAGGATTAACAATAAAAATGTGTCATGTTTTTCTTCACTAGTTAACTAACTAACTAAAAAAAAAATAATCAAAGGTGTGAAAGGGAGAAGTGAGTCTATGGGCATCATTGGGCAGCATACACCTTTTAAGGACATGGATGGGGCTGGAAAGTGTCGCCAAAAATGGAGACCATTCAGTGCATCCTGTTGATTAGCTGCATCTGACCTAGCCTTACTGACCACTCACTCGAATGAATTAAGTCTGCGCCTACAATGCATGACCAGCAGGCTGATTTTCAAACAACTCCCCAAAAAGTCATGTAGGGGTGCAAATGGTCAACAACACTCCCGTTCTCCTCAGGATGCCATATACGTTTTTTTTTTTTTTTACACACCCATATTCTCCGCTCCCCCAAGTACAGCAGCTTAGAGACTAGACCATTTCTACTTGGCCAGCATATCACCATACAATTAAGCAATTATTTACACCAGGATTCCCTCTCTAAACTCAAGCTAATGTAATGGCCGCAGCTACACACGGACCAGCTTGGCGCACTTTAAATTGATATCCAGGTGCCTAAATTTATCCTAGTATCACATTTTATTTCACTCCAATAATAACGTGATGAAGGTAGAATGTTTCAATATAAATGCTGAGATCACACGCATGGAGCCTGTAACGCAAGATTATTCCTCTGGCCACCATTCTTCACTACCATGCCCATTCAGCATCTGTTTCAGGGCTGGTATTTGTGTACTCCAAGCATGTCAAAATCTACTGAAATTCTCTAGAAAAATGGCTCCAACATAGCAGTCTGCAGCATGACTCTGGTTAATACGGACCAACCACAGTTTCTATCTTTCACAATGATACATTGCTTTCTGTTTGACATTCAGTTCCGTATCTGATGCTGCCATCGAGTCCAGCAATCTTTTGGGCTCAGCATTCCATATAAAACTTAATCAAAAGCTTTTCATCGTAGGTCCCACCTTAGTCCGTAAAGCAAGACAGTCAAGCAAGATAGGCTGATGATGAAGCCATTGTTTAACAAGCAGTATGTTACTGATGCAATTAAAATTTGTATTACTGTGTGTGGACCTCCTGCTATCAATTGTAAAATTTCTATTATTACTGGTTAAAAGAATAAGCCATTAGACTTACAAATATATAAATACTCTACAATAAAATGCAATGACTCATGCAATACGTTAAAAAAAAAGCTAGGATTACATATTGCTTTCAGCTAGAGCAACATCTATTTTGCACAGTTCTTGTTTGTCTTCCTCAAAAGATATGTACTAGAGATGCACCGATACCATTTTTTTTCAGACTGAGTATGAGTACCAACACTCGCCTTCTGGTACTCACTAGTACCAATTATTGCTGTGAGGTGTCTAAATAATAATATGCAATATTTTAACTTAAAAACATTGGGATAAACAAATGTACTGAAATCCCCCCCATGACACTAAGTGATGTCCATACATTTTTTTTGCAGGAAAAAAGTAAAAGCCTGAACAAAGAGATATACAGACAACCTGGCAAAACAGCCAGCATTAAAACTTGGGTGGAGGTGGCGGGATGCACTGATCATAGTCGTGCTGATTATTGTGTTTCAGTCTCTGTGGGTAAAAATGGTTCTGTGGGTTAATTACAATTACAAAGATGTCAACCCTAAACCTCTAAAAATAGTGGTTCACAAACTTTTTACACCGCACACCACTTCAGAAAATATTACGCTCTCCATGTACCAGCATTACGACATGGTGCATGATCACTACTGGGTGGGGGCTTCTGCTATTTTCACTAAATGAGGCTTATCATTTGACACTTTCTCTCTCCGTGAAGGCGTTTCCATGAGTAGTGATCCTGTCATACTCTCATGTTCAGTTTAATTAGATTACTGGAGTCATAAGAACCTGGATTCGTACCTCCTCTAGATAAGTTTCCCAAACAAGTCCTTGAGGACCCCCAGATGATGCACGTTTTTGCTTGCTTCCAATTCCCTGCAAGTTCAGAGGGATCAAACGCGTGGACCGTATGGAGGACCTCCGAGGACTGGTTTGAGAAACACTGCTCTAGCACAGCACAATTTGCAGTCTGCTATGCTTTGGATTGTGTTGTATTTCCACAATACAGATACAATACACAGTATTTCTACAATACTGTTTATTTTGCTCTTTAATGAAATCACTGATACGTTATTAAGTGGTATCAGTCACAAGCATAGGCACGTTGTCACAAGGACAAGTACAAGGGCATGAGTATGGTATGAGACCCAGTACCGACAGTAGCATCAGTGCGTCCCTAATACTTACCAGTACCTGTATACAGTAGGATGAAATAAATTAAAGAAAAAGGCAGATGCTAACATGATTATGCAGCAGCATAACTGAACTGCAGGACATTGACTACTATGATTTCACTTTCCTTTTCGTAAAGTGGTGATCACAAATGCAACATGTGCAGCATGAAGCACAGCAATCCTCTCAGGCGGCCTGCCTCAAACGGTGGCCAATACAGGCGCCGTAAGAACATGAAGCACAGCACTCCTCTCAGGCGGCCTGCCTCAAACGGTGGCCAATACAGGCGCCCGAGGAACATGAAGCACAGCACTCCTCTCAGGCAGCCTGCCTCAAACGGCGGCCAATACAGGCGCCATAAGAACACAGCTCTTTCGTGCATCACTGAGCAGGCGTGACATGGATCCTCTTTTCAGTTGTAACCCATGCACGGACAAGCTGGGATTCAGCAACACAGCCATTAAGAGTCAGATAGGCATATCTTCCCATACAAATATGTCCAATAAAACCATTTAAAAAATTAATGCAAAGTGTTTCTTTCAAGTGGATATGAAAACATACACACACAACTTACCCATAACCCAACCCAGATGCTAGTTTTTGCACAGCTTCAATTCATGTTCCTTTATCAAGGTCAACTGCAGCATGTGTGCAATACTACCATGTGTTAAGTTACTCTTGCAGACAGACATCCTCTCTAAAGAAGAAATCTACTCTAGGGTAAAAGTAGTAAGGGGTAAAGTCTAACAGGACAATTAAAGAAACAGGACGCTTGAATGTATAGTAAAGTCAACTGCACTCTAGGCCAAGAGGGGAAGCTCTTACTTGTGCTCACTAGGCTTGGGCGATATGGCGATAGTATCTTGGCGATGTTGGTAGCCTTAACTAACGATATCAACTTTCGCTTTGAAACGATAATCGTCAAACACGTGTTAAACCAGCAGTGACGAAAAAAAGATGGCGGACTTAGTCGTGAAAAAAAATACTAGTGCGGCAGTTTGCCAGTTTTTTGGTTTTAAATCAAATGAAAAAGGTGAGCCAGCAGATTTGCTTGGGATTGGGAAGGGATCCGTTTCAACTGCATCACTAACAGCATTGGAGAGGATTCCAGTAGAAATTCAGAACTATACGCAAGAATCTGTTTCTCCATTTGTGGAGAAGAGGACCCCCTGCTTTGGTGGCGAAACAA
>JAODKM010000126.1:17311476-17333208 GCA_026780845.1 Petrocephalus sullivani
TGTTTCAACCAACTAGTTGAGCTACTCTGTGACTGTGACTCTTTATGCTCAACTGATTGGTTGAAACAAAATCCTGGACTGGATTTTTACTTTCTGGACCTGAAATTGACACCTCTGCCCAGGTTAAAGAACGAGCACTATTATTTATCCACATGTATTCTGTATCGTCCTTGTATGAGGTGAGCATTTCCTTTTTAAGACGGAAGCTGTATGATACTGCGGCCGTATCTCTTCCGCAGAACACCAAAGAAGAGGCGTATTTACTGTGTGATTTGCATGCGTACACATTAAACAAACTATATAAACACTCGAAACATTACATAACGATGAGGTTTTTTACAGGTGTAAAATGTGATTACAATAAACTGTACAATCATTTGGAAATTAAGCCATAAATATAACTCCGTTAACTATACTTGATACAAATCCTATAAATGTGTCTTTATAACACCGCATGTCGTTATACCAGTAATGTAATATCCAATAGTATTTCAGTAATCAGATCTGGTCAACGGTGGAACCGTAAAGGGACAGCGCGTCTTCCTGCCATCTACAGTGTATGAGCGAGTCTTTCTGTGGTTGACCATAGTGGACAATGGGTTCATTAAAAAGCTGTCAACATTCTGCATTTTCTCTGAATAGCTATTACCTTCGTTCATGTAAACATCCGTCAATACAGTAAAAATACCTTAACGAACGTAGCTCCCCAAAAGTTAGGGAGTCATGGAAACCGAGGACAGCAACAATCACCATGGTGATGAGGACTCCCCTAACATCGTTCCTGCCTATTAGCCGGTCTGGATGTGCGCCCAAAGACAGCCTTCTATGATTGGGCGATTGCGTGCCAACCCCCTTTCCGTTTCATCAAAACAAACTCCTGCTGCGTAGATTCGGGAAGTGTCGTTGTTTTTATGTTGTGCTTAAAAGCAGATTAATAAGTTTGCCTGGTGGCACATTTTCAGGGTGAGTTTTAAAAAGGGTGTAATAATTTATTTTGAATCTTCTGCCCATACAATTTAACATACAGATAAACTTTAATTCATGCATTCAAATAACCTTTAATAGTATTAAATGTGGTTGTTAATTGAATACGTTCCAAAATGTAGCAACTGATTAATGCTAAAAATAAGTTTCCCACGTTTTTGCATTCTTTGTGATTTGGTCACACCAAGTTTTTCAGATAATTTTGGTCTTGGATCTATAGGGATCCAAGAATATGATCAGTGTACGGTTAGTACTTAGAATTGTCTTTATTATTTTAGAAAAGTTGTCAATACACTGGTAATTATAATTGTAATTAATATTCTTATATAATATATATCACATGACCTGGTATACACATATTGCAATATAGAGGGTCGCTCAGGATACACGTATGTGGATGTATTTCTAGACGTACATTTATGCAGCATCTGTATTAATGGACGAGGTAAACGAATCTAATGAATAGTAGATAGCGCGATGAGAATTCGTGAGTAAAACGGAGTCTTGCAGTCTAAACCTTATTGTGATAAGTCGTATTACAATGGATATGTATATACGCAACTGTATACAGGGATGACTCGTGAGAACCACAGGCCAGACTTTTTAAAATGGCCAACCGCGATAAAAAGGTGAAAAGACCCGACAAATCACTACCAAAGTCGAAAGGAGCAGTTGAAAGGTAAACCATTTTAGTTTTAATGTGTATATATATATTATGTTATCATTTATAGTACAACTTATAACAACTTAGTTATCCCCTCCACCCACCAGGGAATTGTGCAGTCTGAAAACCCTCTTATCCCTCCTCAGTGTTCCTGTCTCCACACCCCAGGTAAAGCTTGCTTTTATAATTTGTGGTATTTAAAAATAGATAAGTGCATTTGGGAGTGACGCAGTACGTGTCTGACACTGCCAGGGTTTTGGGTCTGAATCTGAACCAAGATCTGTGTGTTTGCAGTTTGCATGTTTTTCTGTGTTCTCGCGGGTTTCCCATCATGCAAAGATCAGCGCTTCAGGTTAATTAGTCGGTGAGTATCTGTGCATATCCTGTGATCAAGTGGTATCCCATCAAACACGTGATGATGTCCTACCTGCGGTGTAACAGCATCACATCTTTTCTCTGCTTCAGCTCTCCTCTATAGACCCTGAGATATGGTCCAGCTCCGTGCCAGTCAAACAATGGCAGCAGCATGTATTAAGAATGCCCGAAATGGGAAAACAATTCCTTACTCAAAGATCCTGTATTTGTAGGTTGCAGCAGGGAGCCAGTCAAGATTCCAGCATGGCCACCACCGGCCCAACAAAAGCTTGAACAAGAGCAGCAAGCATACAACTAATGAGGCTTCAGAGCTGGAGAGCTTCAGGTACGCAGCAGGGGGCATAGAACCCACATTCATGTCTGCCATTTCCACAGCTGTTTTCCGCACCTACCCGCTAATTACTCGCATCTCTTGCACAAGCGTGACATACAGGAATCAGAGAGACTTCAGCCACCACCCACTGCACGAGCTCTTCTTGAACATCTTCACCTGTTTGATCAAGAATAGACTTGTTTCCAGGTACTTGTTTGTGCAGCACATTTTCCAAACGACATTTTTCAGCGGAGAGAAACAGATAATAAAACTGAAAGGAAACAAGGAGCCGCAGAGCGAGGGCAGGATATTGACAGAGCTCAGGTAAACCTAAGATGAAATTTGCGTTATTTCAGTTTATTGCCTTGTGCTTCTAGTGAGTGGCTCAAGCAAGTCCCTCCTGACAACATCTTAGGAGTGCTGATCTGTCTGAGGCTGCTGATAAGAGACCCAAACCACCAGGTAAACAGTGTCTACTGTCATTATTTCAATCTCACTTATGACGTCAATGCTTCAGTTTAGAGACAATATCTAGCGTGCCTGATGGGCTGTCATAACATCAATACCTATCAAAATGTCTCACCTGAAAAACTAGCTAAGTAACATTTTCTGTTTTAAGGGAACCGCGATTCTGCCATGTAAAAGGCAAACGCTGCTTTCTCTTGTCTGTGCCCAATTACTGTTAAACATGAATTTGTAATTTTGTTGATTTAGCATTTGATGCCTTTCATTTGCATTTTCTGTTTCAGAAAGTTTTCCATGAACTCCAGGGAGTTGACAGCCTTGCAAGCGTAAATCTTTACAAACATGTTTTCTTTTCTGTAAATTGTATGAAAAAAAGTTTTAATAAAGTCCAAATAAAGAAGCTTTTAATTTTTCTGTAGTACCTAGAATCCGTGTCCAGTGACTACCTGGAGGGAGGGTACCAAATATTTGTGGTGGAAAAACTGGTCAACATGACATGTGAGCAACATGTATGTCTTCTGTGTTTTTAACAAAATGTATTTTTAAATATTGACTCACATGTATTGTTTCTTTTTTCATGCAGATATATTCCAGAAGCTTTCTGCAGTTGAAGACCAAAGAGCTCGGGTTGTCAAGTGTCGTGCTCACGAGGTTGTTTGTTCTCTATAGGCCCATCTTTTCTTGCTAGCCTTTGTCATTTAAATCTGTTTGCTTCACTGATTTTACTGTTGTTTTTGACAAAAATGTACTCTTGTTTGGTGTCTTGTGGAAGTTAATCCCAGCCAGAATGTACAGTATTAGCTAATCAGGACTGGTCATGGGTCGTTTGACTGAACAGAGACAGCACACAGTGTCCATCATCCTTCATCATCAAACGACTCCAGCTGGAGAAGCTCCAGAGAGCAGAAACACGTGAAAATTGACAGATCGCCTCATTCATTTGTTTATAAGCAGGACACTTGCTATTTACCGTTATTATGTCATTATCAGAGGTGTAAACTTCAGGTCCAGAAAGTAAAATACCAGCTGACTCATCCCCCCACCAGGACCTTGCGATCTCCCTCGACAACTCGCTGGTCTGTCCTTCGGCCACTGCTCGCAACCTCGGGGTTACCATGGATAATCGGGTGTCCCTTTCCTCACATATCGCTAACCTTTCTCGCTCTTGTCGGATTCTCCTGTGCAATATCGGACGGATACGTCTATTTCTTTCCACACAGGCTACGCAGATACTCATTCAGTCCCTCGTCATCTCCCGCCTTGACTACTGCACCTCGCTCCTAGTGGGTCTGCCGCTGAGCGCCATTCGTCCTCTCCAACTGACTCAGAATGCAGCTGCTCGACTTCTATTCAACCTTCCCAAGTTCTCCCACACGACTCCTTTGTTGCGCTCCCTCCACTGGCTTCCTGTAGCTGCCCACATCAGATTCCAAACACTGATGCTCGCATACAAAGCCAAAAATGGTCCAGCACCATGCCACTTAAAAGATCTCATCACACCCCGCACTGCACCACAATCTCTCCGATCCTCCAGCACTGCTCGACTGGTCCCACCACCTCTCAAGGCACAAGGAAAACACACATCTAGGCTCTTCTTTGTTCTGGCACCTAGCTGGTGGAACGAACTCCCCCTAGATGTCCGATCAGCTGAGTCACTGAATGTCTTCAACTGACCTAAAACCTACCTCTTTCAGAAATACCTGGATTAGCACTTCTGGTGTTATACTCAGAACTCTTTTCACTCAATAAGGAAAAGCAGTATTTTTCCGCTAGAGTGTTAGATCGATGGTATTCATAGTCTGGGTTTTATTGAGCCAGTATTGGGAAAAATTCATTATAGAGTCTTAAAGCTCTTTACTGTGACTCCTCATTCTTGGCTGGTTGGTTGAAACAAAACTTTGGTCTGCATTTTTACTTTCTGGACCTGAACTTTGTGCCTCTGGTCGTTATAACTCATGGCCCATGACTCTCTTGCATCATTTTCGATTCACTTGGTTCTTGAATCTACTAGTAATTGTCATGATTTTTAGAAAACCTTGATGCTTTTCTACCACGTGACTGTAATGATAAAAATGTCATGATGTATTTTATGCCTGATGTGTGTGGGAGCGGTGGTGAGTAACCAAACGGTTTTTCTCTACCCCGTAAGCGTTTCTGAGTTTCTCCTCTGTGTGAATAGACCCTGGTAAAGCTTCTAGCAACACGGGACAGCAGAGTGTTACTGGGGGCACTGCTTGCCCTCACCAGCTTGGCAGAGAGGTACCCATGCTCCCACTCAGCCTAGAGCTTAATTAGTGATGCTCGCATGACTTGACTGTGCTTATTGTGATCAGAAAAATTCACAGTTAAGAGACAGATATCTGGGTGGCGTGGTGGTGCAGTGGTTAGCACTGTTGCCTCACATGTCTGGGAACAGGTGTCAAGTCTCTAATATGGTTCCGTGTCTGTGGGGTTTGCATGTTCTCCCTGTATTATTGTCGGGTTTCCTCCCCACAGTCCAAAAATATGCTGAGGTTAATTGGAGTTAACAAATTGCCCATAGGTGTGTGAGTGTGCCCTGTGATTGGCTGGCACCACATCCTGGCTTGTTCCCTGTAGCTTCTGGGCTAGGCTCCTGACCCTCTGCGACCCTAAATTGGACAAGCGGATTCTGAAAATGGATGGATAGAGGTAGAAGTGTAAATAAACTGCCAGAAGTGAGGATTACACTTTTCAACATGAAGGAGTCATTTTTTTTTTATTTGTCACATGCGAAGGTATACAGTCAGTATTCTTTTTCAGTGATCTATTTTGCATGACTTCCTCTAGTCCAGAATATAGGGAGAAGATAGGCGAGCTGCCTGTAGTGGGAAGTCTTCTCGCGGTTCTTCAGGAGTACGACCTGCTTTCGAAAAGGTAAATGCGCCTGACGTTTTGCCACGTGCTCATTGTGGCGGTGCTGATGGCGAGTGTGTCCTTGCACGCAGAGTGAGTGCGGAGCTGCTGCGGCTGCTGTCTCCCGCCCCGCGGATCCGGGAGCAGTTGCGGGCCTACGAGGGCGTACCCGTGCTCCTCAGCCTGCTCCAGACAGACCACCTCAGGCTGCTCGGGAGCACCGCTTGGGCCTTGGTCCAGCTGTGCGAGGACCCTGGCATTGTGGCGGAGATTCGCGCCTGGGGTGGGGTGCAGCAGCTGCTGCACGTCCTGCGCAAGTGAGTCCGCTGCCCACGGCGGTGTCGGGCGGGGGGGGGCGGGCGCTGCAGAAGACAGCATTGTCGCTGGGTTGTTTCTGAGGTGTCGATGACATGCTGTCTTCTGAATCACGTCTTCCGACCATCCTACACCTTCCACTCCCCAAAGCAAGCGGGAATACATCTCTGACCGTTCCTCCGTGGAGACGCTGTCCAGCGCCAACGCTGCCGGCCGCATCCAGAGGCAGCACGTCTCGGAGGAGTTCGGTTCAAAGGAAACACTGGAGAATGTGATGTCTCTGCAAGCGGGTGATTGTTTCTAATACACATACACTATGTGTGCATGTTTGAGTCAGGATGCTCTTCATAGGTAATGCTTCTTTTTAGATATCCCATCGTGCTCACCTTGGAGCCACACACATATATACACCTGAGAGAGCGTCTGGGGTCTTAGCACAGGGCCAGGCCATCTATCTAGCGCCTGTGGAGCACTTTGAGGGTTAGGGGCCTTGTTCACGGGCCCAACAGTGATATAACTATTCCTCCATAAGCTGGCACTGGCCACCTTTTATTGACAGCTACAGAGGCTTAACCTGCTCGACCACGCACACACATTTTTAGAAATAATGGCAGTTGATTAAGCATGAGACAGGCAACACATTAGCCAAAAACAAGTGCAAAAGTACTCTTATGTTGGAAATAAGAAAAAAGCCAACCACTAACATATGAAGTACAGTCAAATGTCACAGCGGGCAATGTGCTTCTGCAAAGGGGTCCTAAATCTGCATAACATACCCCCTTTAGTCAAATGGAAAAACATGCATAATTTGAAATCAGGAGTTCAGACCTTTGTTAGTTCCCAAGACTGGAAACTATTTTCAGTCCCCTGGCCTTTGCTGGTAGTTGCATGTAATGTTTACATGTTCCGTGATGTTCACTTGCTTTGTGACATACAACCCATCACGTGTCCTTTCCCAGCATGCTGTGCTGCACTGACGGAGCTCATCCTAGACGACACGACAGCTCATCAGGTTGTTCAGGTTGGACCTTTGCACATTGTCCTCACCAGTCAAGGCTCGCCAGCACCATCCTCAAAATATGAAGCCCTGTCTCTTTGTTAAGATTATACTTCTTTGCTTTATGTCAAATGCTCGGCACCTTTTTTTAGTTCTTTTAAATCTTATTTGATTTTAATTTAAAATAAAATAAAATTAAATTATTGTTCGTATTTAAATAGATTTTTTCCCCAATTCTTAATAATAATAAAAAATTTTTTTTTTTTTTGCCAAATTCACGTCTATGTATAATTTATGAAGTAGTCCCGGCACTCACTTCCAGATTTTGCCTAAATGCAGCAAAAACATGCAGAGTGTACAGCCCTGTCACTAAGCCTGTAACCCCCCTGCCCCCTGCCTTTGCAGGAGAATGGGCTGTATGTCGTAGGGAAGCTGATTCTGCCACAGAGCTCAGCGCCTGGGCCAAAAGCTGCATCCCTCCAGGTTCCCAGCGTCTGCACTAATGCATTCTCCATATACATAATGAGACACGCATCTGCATCAGTTCTCTCTGTGAATGCAAATATGCACGCGCATTTGTTTCATTTATGTTTTTCCTGATTATTTCTGGCATTTCTCCTGAATATGACATTAGTAATTTTATATGCGTAAAGTTTAATGTCCTTCGTGAAAGGTGTTTATTGTCGACAGTGCTATGCCTTCAGGACGTTACGCTTCCTCTTCAGCGTGGAGCGAAATCGGCGCCTGTTTAAAAGGTGATCGTGCGTTTCCTTAGCTGATGTTAGCGAGCTCATGCTTCAGTGTCAGTCACAGGCGGAGCACCTTATTCACAGACACTGTTTCCAGGCTGTTTTCCGCAGAGCTCTTCGAGATGTTTATAGACATCGGCCACTATGTTCGCGACATCACCGCATATGAGGCGCTCCAAGCGAAGGTCTCTCTTCTTTCTGTAAGTGGTTTTCATTCAAATATGGCATTAAACGCGAAAAGTACATATAGATAGATAGATAGATACTTTATTGATCCCACACTGGGGAAATTTACTTGTTACAACAGCCAGTAGTAAGAAATTGAGAAGAAACAGGCCAAAGAAATACTGTGACAAGTACAATAAATAATAAAATTAGTGCACACGATTACACATATTGCACGGACCCAAAGTATACCGACATACATATGTACATACATACAGATATATATATATGTTATAGATATAATTAATATTTAGCAAGCTGTACACTGTGGCACTCCATTTACAGAAACATAGGTCTGGGGAGGTGGGTGGCTCTGTGGTTGAAGACTCTGCGTCTCTGATTGGAAGATCACCAGTTCACATCCCATGATCGTATTGCCTTTAACCCCAGTTGCCCCAGGGACCAGTTGATCCTGCTCTCTAATCCTTACTTGTATGTTGCTTTGGACAAAAACTTCTGCTAACTAAACATAATACAAACTGTCAGCTTACGGAAACTGCATAGAGACAGAATCTGTCATAAGAAAGGGATCTGAATCTATATGGCACATTCCTACCTGCAGGGCTGAAGAGCTTAGCTGATGTGCAATTGCTAGCTTATCCTGTAGTTTGACTTATTTACCACTAGAGGGCACAAAATATTTGCAGTCAAGGCCTAGACCTATAGTAGCCTTTCCTTAGGTTACCTGTTGTACTCATGTAGATCCTTGTATCAATAAGTGTATAAAATGCTGAAAAGCTCATATGTTTGCAGGAAGAAGAATTGAAGAGTTTGAGGGAAAGTATTGAGGCCGTGAACTTGCACAGGTCCCCCCTAAAAGTGATCAATGGCTACGCCATTCTGGACCATCTGGGCAGTGGGGCCTTTGGCAGTGTGTACAAGGTGGGAGCCTTGTGCTATAATTAATTAGATTCATAATTTATTACAGCATTTCTCATTTCTCAGCATTATACATTAGAGCGTAATGAGATGGAAACCTGCGCCGCTGAAAACCTCAGCAGGGCTAGCGGTTACATTTTCGGATTTTCCTGGTGAGATATACATGGATTCATCTTTCCTTCAGGCTATTCGTTTGTTATAAGCAGAAAATGTAGTATTTTTTCTACCCTTTTATTATATCAATTGACTTAAACAATATTGCATGGACTGCTGAATGAATTGCATGGTCAATGAATTATAGTGCTGTAGTTATGGTATAATAGCATCATTCCACAAATATAACGTTGCATAAAGCCCCCGCATCCCACTTTTCACAAAATATCTGTAGCGCTGTGGCTATTACTTCCATCAAAGTACATTTGGCTATACTGGCCAGCAAAGGCATAACATGAAAGTGAGGAAAAAAATGGTGTTTACCTTGGTTTTAGTGTGGATTATATAATTACTGTAATACTCACATTGTTTTCTGCAAAACCAAGTATAGTTGAACTAAAATGATTGTCACGAGATAAAACAGAGTCTAAGAGACTTGATTTCAATAGCAACTCAATTTTGACAAACTGCAGTTACAGTCTTTTGCCTTTGTATGGCAGCATGGCTTAACGTTATTTCATCCCTCCTGGCACATGGCGAGAGGTCCGGAGGCAGAGCGGCCAGAACCTCTTGGCCCTGAAAGAAGTCAACCTTCGCAATCCCGCCTTTGGCAGAGATCAGAAAGAGCGAGACGCGAGCGTGGAGAAGATGGTGTGCGAGCTGCGCATCATTAAGGAGCAGGTAGTCTGAGTGTGCGATTAGCCGTGCGAGCTGCGCATCAATAAGGAGCAGGTAGTCTGAGTGTGTGATTAGCCGTGCCAGCCCCGGTCACAGTGGCAGGTTGCCTGTCCTCTGTCTGCTGCATAATTCTCTTTAATCTGCAGAAACGCACATGCGCACCACAAGTGTGCAGTTAGAGCAGAGGGAGTAATTTGGGTGCCGATGAAGATTCAGACAAGCTGCTGAAAACTGAGACCAACATCACATACAATTTATGGGGGGGGGGATAACCCTGGATGGGGGTGCCAGTCCATCACAGGACACACGCCCACACTATGGGTAGCTTAGAAATACCAGTTAGCCAGACTACATCTCTTTGGACTGGAGCACACCCACATCGCACAGGGAGAACATGCAAACTGCACTCACACACAGCGGGACTTGGGTTTGAACCCCCAGCCCTGCATCTGTGCAGCAATGGTGTGCTCATGAAGTCACCATGCCAACCATTTAATGTTTACTAACTGTGTCATTTATTTTTCATCTTTACTACAGATATGCCATCCAAATATTGTTAAATACTACAAGACATTCTTGGAAAGTAAGTACATGTATAAGTTGACAGGTTGCACAAAACTGTATTCTAGTCATATTTGTATCAGTGTGGCTAATCAGGTTTATTACTATCCTGAAATAATCAAAAAATCTAAATTGATTAACAGTTGATATACAGAATGTATGTGCATGATTATATTTATCTATATGAGCATGTTAGCTAGAATATTCGTAGGAACAGAGTGGCATCAGTGAATAAAGATGAAATTTGAGGTGGAATCAGATTCAGATTCTCCTGGATGATAGATAGATGCATGCATGGATGGATGGATGATAATGATGAAATTGCAGCCCCGTGTTCCTGATGAGTAGTGCTCATACAGAATGCTTCCCTGCCCTCGGTAGGGGACAGGCTGTACATTGTCATGGAGCTGATTGATGGCGTACCCCTGGCCGAACATGTGAACTCTCTGAAAGAGAAGCAGCAACGATTCACTGAGGACAGAATTTGGAACATATTCATTCAGGTTAGGAAACTGACCCAACTGTTGCACTGTCACTCCTAGGCATGTAGCAATTTGTGTTCACCTACCACATCTACAAAGAGTGGGCCATTGTTGGATATCGACTTCCTCATTTTGTATTTTTCCCATAATGAATCCTCTTAGATGTGCCTGGCACTCCGATATCTCCACACCGAGAAGAGGATCGTTCACAGGGACCTTTCCGCTAATAATATTATGTTAGGAGAGAGGGACAGAGTAACCATCAGTGAGTATTGTGCATCAAACCGGACTCACACAGACACTATGAAAGAGATGCTGTTTTGCAAGATGTTTTCTTCTGTTTGTCCTACAAAAGGAGGGAGAATTATTATGTGCGGAATTTGTACTGCAAATGCAAATACCGCTGTGAGATTAAGAACGGTTTTTGTCTCAAAGAGGAAAGTAACAAAGAAACAGAGGCTTTGCCAAAGTAGTTTGCCAAACCTAATTACAAAATAGGATGCTTGGAAGTACAATAACCACCATACACTGCAGCTCTTTTAGCTGTGTGTGTTCTCAAGTATTATTTAATGTTTAGCGGACTTTGGCCTGGCGAAGCAGAAGGAGGCTGACAGCAAGCTAACGTCGGTGGTGGGCTCCATCCTGTACTCCTGGTGAGCGGGGGTCAGCGCCTACGTCTGAAGGGGTACTGCTGGGAAAGTGGGGAAGTTTGCACTCCGTAAGGCTGAATTAGTGTGGGATCCTCTGATGTCACCTATTTACGTGTCCTGAAATGGGACAATGTGTAGGTCAGCAGGGTAGGATGCCGTGCCTGTAATCGGAAGGTCGTCAGTTCTAATCCCATGGTCGGCAGAGTGATTGCGCTGTTGGGCCCTTAGAGCAAAGCCCTTAACCCCAAACCCTTAAAGCTCCAGGAGCTCCAGACCTGATTTCTCAGGTGTACATCACTGGGTAAAACCTCTGCCAAATAAGTGACATGTATCACTCCATCCCTCACCTGACCTGCTCCCTTCTGTTTACTGTGGCCTTGAATGTATCACTCCATCCCTCACCTAACCTGCTCCCTTCTGTTTACTGTGGCCTTGAATGTATCACTCCATCCCTCACCTGACCTGCTCCCTTCTGTCTACTGTGGCCTTGAATACCTTCTTGTTGTTATGGAGGAGGCTAAAGCACAAGGGTAGACTGGCCAGTTGGTCTGTACAGAGGTCACATTCGCCCCACCCTCGACATATTTGTGACACAGAGTGACAGTGCTAGGAAGGCGTTTGCTGTCTCCCCTCCCCCTTAGTCCAGAGATAGTGAAGAGCGAGCCCTACGAGGAGAAAGCTGACGTCTGGGCTCTGGGCTGCGTCTTGTACCAAATGGCCATGCTGCGCCCTCCGTTCTACAGCAGCAATATGCTGTCTCTCGCTACCAAGGTGAGATGCCCACATACACACAGAGAATATGCACTGGCACAGTGGGGCTGGCTGATAAACATCTCAAGCACCCCACAGCCCATGGAAATTTGTGTACATTGTATTAATCTGTGGAATATTCCAGGCAGAATTAAATATATAGGGTCCTTCTATATCTATGATTCCCTTTTGTTAACAGATTGTAGAAGCTGTCTATGAACCAGTGGAAGAAGGCGTCTTCTCTGACAGAGTAACGGACATCATTAAATGGTCATTTTGAATAAGATACTTATAAGATAAATATGGAGTTACTTTTGTGTATATTTTATTATGTTAAAGTCTGTTGACAGTGGATTAGCATTGCTAACAAAATAATATGAATATATAGTATTTCCAAAATCAACACCCATGATTCTCCAGATGGTTAAATCTCTGTTTCGGCCAATGGGATTCTTAAGAATTTTAAGTTCATTAATTGATTTACAGATTTAAATGCTCTGATAAATAATTACTGCTGTTTGGGTGCCATGCAGGTGCTTGACCTCTGATGCTGACTTGCGTCCTAACATCGTGGAGGTCAGTGCCAGGATCTCTGACCTCATGATGAAGTTTGTCGATGATCTGTGCACTTCCCAGCATGCACTGGAGAGAAAGCTGGAGCGCGACAGGGAGCGGGCACTAAAATACTTTCTAGAAACCAGCAGAGGTGGGCTCAGCCCTTGCCATTTGTACATCCCTCAGGTGAGAACCTTGAAACTGAGCTGGATCTCTTGAATATATTATAAAATAATGATTCCTTTAATGTGTTTTTATGTAACTGGGCTCATAAGAGCTCTTGTACTTTCCAGCTCTATATGAACCTGGTACCTGATGCTTAAAAACCATTTTCAGTCAAATTCCCCTTCCCTCCCTCCCCAATAGTACAGAAGAATAAGTACATTTTTGTCCGTAGCCCAGATCTGAAACATGCCTCCAACCTCCAAACATCCAGCAGGGTATGGGTGCGGAACCCATCCTGCTAACAGATGTGAGGAATGACCCTCGCGACACTGCATCTGTTCCCTCCTCGACTCAGCCCCCCACTCAGGAGGAGGAAGGGTCTGGCCCCGTAGGGCGTCCTCTACGAGGGAGGGGTAAGCTGCACAGCCTAGCGGTGCTCATTTGGCAAGCACTATGTACCCACACATCCTTTGTCATGTTCTTACTGCTTTGGAACGGAGGAGTGCTGACACCTCCTCTGACTGCAGGGAGCAGAATCTTTCCAATATTTCTGTTATGCCGGAGTCAGTCTGATATTTTGGGCTTTTTTTTCCTATTATATCTTTGTCAGTTCTGTCAGTTTAGTGTAGGCAGTTATTGTTCCTGGAAAAATACGCATGTATGTTGGGAACCAACTGTTCTTGCTTTAGTTACAGTTTTGCGAAAGTTTGTTTGTATGTGTAAATATTATAAAGACGGATGTTTGGGTAAGGGTGGTGTGGGGGCTCAGTGCGCAGCCCCTCTAGGCCTTCCAGGCATCCTTTTGCAGGCCGAAGACATGCACTTCAGGGAATTGTTCTCTCTGCATTGCCCACAGTGTGTGACTATGAGTGCATGTGCCCTGTGACGGGGTGGCATCCCATTCAGTGTGTACCATAGCTTCTGGGGCAGTGTTTCCCTACCCGGTCCTCGGAGACCTCCAGACGGTCCATATTTTTGCTCCATCCCAGCTCCCCGAGGACTGGTATGAGAAACACTGCTTAATAAATTCATTTAAATTGAGTTGAATAAAAAAATATATATGTTTTGCATGAACAGTGCTTCCATGGAAATATTTAGTCCATATTAAATGCTTTAAATCAACTTAGTAATTCAAGATTTAAAAAAAGGTTTTGCAGTATTCTTACAAATTGTCATTTTTAGTGTTTCAGTTTCTAAAAGTACAAAAATGTTCAAAGAGCTGTCAAGCTTGTAATGGCATGCCGTAATTATGTCTTGCATTCAAAGACTAACAAACTATTTGTTCTTTACCTAGAAACTAGGGAGGAATAAATTAAATGCTTTGTTCTTCTGTAGTCCATTGATAATACAGTGACATTGCTGTCTTAGGCATGAATTAGGATAATCAGAGCTAATTAATCAAAGCTCTTTTCTTTTCCTCGAAAGTTATGTTTTTAGTGCCAACAAATGTTTAAAAAACACACACTTTTCATAATTTTTGTACATAATTGTACATTACATAGTATATACACGTATATAATGTATTAGTTACACTTAGTAGTACAAGGTAGGACCCTGAATTAAGGGTAGATGAGTTGTGTGTTCGGAGAGGCCCCTCCTCACATTACTGCTATACTGACCTGAGATTTTTGCACTTGTGGCCTTCCTATTAGCTTTAATGGGCTTGAAGCTAGCCATTCTCCTCTCTGTTTGGCCACAGAAATGCTGGATATTCTTGTTCATCACACCATTCTCTGAAAGCTGTAGACCAGAGGTACTTCATCTGAGGTCCAGATTTAATCAGCCATGCACATGCAAGGTCCATGGGGTGGTCCCCCCTATTTTGCCGACCTGGGGGGATCGGAAGCCATTTAAATACCCCTGCTTTAGTGTCCTGTCTGTATGTTGTGCTCAGTTCCAGCGTCATAATTTGCTATTTGTATTAGAAAGCAAGTATATTTAGCACCCTCAAATTGCCTCTGAAAGCAGCAACAGTACACTGAGCTTTTTAATTAATAATATAGATAAGGGACTTAAACACAGGCTACTGACGAATCCTTCTCATTAGGTTATTTGTTGATTTCAGAGCATCTCATGTGGTATTCAGTTGTGGTCAGAAACAATTTCAAGGTATATTTGCGATGAGGAAGAAACTACAGACAAAAATATTATTCGAAAAATGTTGTTGACTTGTTCAGAGGCCATGAGTCGTGAACTAATAAATGCAGTAATGTTACAATTACAGTTACAATTGGGAAGTACCTAATACCATGTTGTTTGTTTCATCACTCCTGTAAAAAAAGGAACTTGAAAATATTCAAGTATTTCTACCCAGGAAATTCAAGTAATCCTGGTGTTTTGAGGAGCAGAGCTGAGGGCCACATTTTTACATTTTGTACTGTTTACAGGGTGTATTAAGTGTGGCGTCAGCGATTCTGCATCCGAGGAGAGAACTCTCACACGGTGAGTGTCTCCCTCGCCTCTCTCATCTGTATGTGTGACCACCCAGATGTGCTGTTTAAAGGGATAGGCCTGTTAGCATCACCCACAATGCTATCTTTAACTCCTGTGTTTCAGTGGAGATCTTGCTGTTACAAAAACAACTCCCAGGCCAGGTATGTCAGGCAATTGTGGAAGCACATTCTTTTAGACTTGTTATAATAATTAACAATTTTGTGCAATTTTCCTTCTATGGCTGTCCAGTTACAGTGACAACACTGGGCAGCATTCTTCCACCAATGGGGACCTGACAGCCCATAGTGTAAATGAATCTGACATTTTAAGGTGGAGGTGAAGTGATTGATGCTCATTGTTGACACACCATAGCACACAGTGCACAACAATGAAACGTGTCCTCTGCATTTAACCCATGTGACATTGTGACATAGCAGTGGGCAGCTAATTCAGTGCCTGGGGAGCAGTGCTTGGGGGCAGTACCTTGCTCAGGGTTCCTCAGTGGTACCTTGCTGGTCCAGGAACTGAATTGGCAACTTTTCAATGACAAGTGTGCTTCCCTAACCATGAGGCCATCACTTTCTCTGGCCCCTTAGCAACGGCAGGGATATGTGTGTCCCAGAGGAAAGTTCGCCAAATCGACGACCCCATACAGATGCTGCTGGAGCTATTGCATAAAATTATCTACATCACTCAGGTGCAATATTGTCGTTTCTCTGCAAATAAAAGGTTTGGACATGTGATAGAATTTAGATTGACACTGAATGAACTGTAATTAAACTCCACATGGGATCATTTAGCTTTGCTGCTAGCAGTTTATAACCATGTCTTCTCTTTCCAAAACAAATTCTGAGAAGACCAAATGTACTATCTCTAACATTATATTGAAACCATGAGAATATAAGAGATGCAGGAATGAGATTGTTCAATGAGTTAAAAGGGGCATGTCTCGCTGTGCTTTGAGGGTTTCCAAAGCGATGGCCCTGATCACATTCATGTGTCTGTCCCAGATTACAGGAATTCCTTTATTTTGTCTAGAAGTGGAAAAATTGTGTCAGTGTTCTTTAGACCTTCACATTTGTTCTGTTGTTTCCCAGCTTCCTCCGACTCTTCAGCATGACTTTAAACGCTGGGTGGTTGAGAGGTTCAAGAAGTCTCTCTTTGACTCCAGGAGCAGTCCTTACAATCTTAAAATGGAGCTGAAGAAGGTCAGGGGGATTGGCAAGTGGGAATAAACCCGTGCTTAGCCAGAGAACAACACTGACAAATATCAAAGTACAAATACTAGTGGGGAAATTCAAAGGAAGAAGCAGTCAACGCTTCCTTGACAGGAAGAAGGTCTTGTCCTCATTCTGATTTCTCAACCATGGTTTGCTTTTTCCACAGCTCCTGCAAGGATCTCCAGAAGTTATCGAGCAGATCAGTTTGAACTGGTCATCCTCCAATCAGTCTTTTGGGGGGAGACTGTTTAGCACTGATGATAAAGGTCTCTATTAATATCCTGCGCGTGACTGATAGCTAAAGTCCTCTGATAAGCGCTTGCTCTCCTTCTTTATGTTTTTACCTCTTTATTTACAGAACTTGAAGTTTAAATAGTTTTTTAGAATGTTTTGGAACTTAGTCCCACAGCAAAGGAGACTTTCATGCAAATTCCACAATTTTGTGTTTATTTCATGCCTTTACTATAGTAGTAATTTCTAAAAATGCACCTTTGACTTTGAATTATTTTTGCATAATTTTTGTTCCATGACACCACAAGTGGCAGTTTTACACCGTTTATCCCCTCATCTACTAAGCTATGGTACATTTAAACAATATGGAATAATGGGAACTGGAGGTTTAGAAACTGGGGCCTGTTTCTTATCGTAACATAATAATGTTATTGCTGACAGCAGAATGCCGATAGTACTCTGAGCACATACATGCTGAACACACATGGACTTCTCTTATGTTAAAAAATTGTCTATTAGGGTCAAGAATGTCATTTTGTTTGCTGCAGGTTTTCTACTGTGAATGGAATACATTTCCCTTTATATATATAGACTAGTGATAAACTAGTAATAAAGTCAGTATAATTGTGGCATTAAATTGGATAATTGGGTGATCAGGTGGACAATAAATTGTCTTACAAGTGATTGAAAGAGCAGTAGTGAATATGTTTTGACTCTTCAGCAATCAGCATCATACCCATATGCATTATTAACACAATAAGTCATGTTTTCATAGGTGACCTTGACTATGTGAGTCTTCAAGATGGAATAACGTATGAACAGATGATGGTAAGAATTACATTTTTGAATTCTGTACTATTTCTTCTTACATAAATCCTGCCGACTATGGTGAGCATTTAGAGGCAGGCAGGTGGTGTAGTTGTTAGGGGCGCAACTGTGTAACCATTAGGTTGCCGGTTCGAGTCCCTGTCCCGCAAGTACTGCTGAGGTACCCTGAGCAAAGTACCAACCCCAAGCACTGCTCCCTGAGCGCTCACATAGCTGCCCCCTGCTGTGTCATGTTGTCTCCGGTTAAAAGCAGAGGACGCATTTCATTGTTGTGGTGCATCACCTTCACACTTTTAAATGTTTCCACGTTTTGCTGCAGCCACCATTTATGATGTTTGGGAATAACAATCTTTACTCCTCTGTTTTCAGACTATAATAGACGAGGTACTGGAAGAATACCAGTACTGCGGTGCGTTATCGAACAGGTAGCTGACCGTCGTTAAATCCCCTGTGGGTGTTTTGTAATTAGTGTAGCAATACGGTAACCAAATCCTTTAGTTTGGTTAGGCACTTGCAAAGACTAGCTTATGAGTGAACTTTAGTTAATTGTCTGTTCTTGTATAATGAGTAACATCTCTTTGGAGGAAGGTAATTAAACTTAATCGTGAATATACTGTATATTACAAAGCCTTTGCAAAGCTTTGTAATTAATGATTTTTGTGGTATTGTGGTAAGTATTTTACTTATATTTGTAACAGACTTACTGAATTTCCATAAAAAGAGACGCTAACATTAAAAATTATTTTGCCTTGGTATAGACTCTTAAAAGTTATTTGGTTTGCTTATTTTAATTTTAGGGCAGTATGTAATAGCCCTAAAATTGCAGTTAGTTCATTGCTGGCTGCTTTATTTTCAATAAAAGGTGTGGCCATCATACTTAGATACAGAAGAACAGAAGACTTCACGCCAGCAAAGGTATGCTGGTACCCCGTTTACAACCGCCTGATGTCCAGATCATACTGCCAGAAAACCAAAGAATGGAATCCTTCAAACGGTGACTCAAATCATTATAGGACTTTTGTGCTGAATTGTGAATTACAGTTTTGCTCACACCAAGATTGGGTCCACAGTAGGTAGCTTTACAATGTATAGTATGATTGGAAAGCTAAATGGAAAAGCATGCCTGCTTTCAATAAGCCAGGCTCAGAAAATACCTGTGCCTGCCAGTTTTACCGACAGAGCCGATGAATCTTTACTGATGGAGCACAAAAATTTTAAATCAGCATGTAGTACTTCCTCAAGAAAGGGGAACTGATTACTTTTGGTGTCGATCAGCTGGTTTAATACATAAAAGTATAAGAGAATGCGGTTGTGCTTTTAAACCTCCAGTTTGTTTGTGAAGTGTTTTTGGAATCTCCTGCTTTAGTTGAGTTTCACTTTATGCTCTATTTTTATTGCTTTTCACATGATTTTGGGTCCTGATCAGACCCATTAATTGGAGGTGATTATCAGGGAAACAAAAATGCAAAAAACTGTAGTATTTGCTGTGAAGTTTATATAGTCTTTATTTTAACTTATGAATTGTGTAACCCATCATTCATTGATTTGGTCTCATCTGTGGTAAAACAGTGATTCATTTTTTTAACTCTGTAAAACTTTGGAGTTACAATTTGTGATGGCTGGTAATGAAAATATATTGCTATGCATGTCTTCCAGTGACATTAAATCAAAGCTTTATATGCATATTCTTTCACTTTCTGAGTACTCTTGCAGCACTTTGTATTGTAAGCACAGCATATATGCTGCACGCATAATCATATGCGGTATTTATCTTCACAGTCCAAAATGTGCTGCGAACTTATAGATAAGTTTTAAAAGATTGGTAAAAAAAAATGTATGACTTTCTATGATTATTTATATGGTAACAGTTTTTATGCCTTTTTATGCCTTACTTAATTAGAAGAAATTCTGATCCACAAATCAACTAATACTTTGTTGCTAGTGTTTTAGTTCAAAATTCTAATCATGGATAATGTCTTAAACATATTAACTGGGATGAATTATGGAAAACAAAAAAGAACAAAACTGTATAATTAATTAACTGCAGATTACACAACATAAATAATGTGGATAGATAAATCAATGTACTGGCCTTTGTCTTTCATTTTAACCACCCATTAAAAAACATAATATCTGTAATATCTACTAAATATTTATGAACTTATTTTTAGCAGTGGAATGACCATTACAATTACAACAGCTAGTACCTGGGATGGTTTAAAATACACTCAGTTTGTAAATCTAACTTGGTCCTATGATAATGACTGTAATTCAGTGGAAATAGTAGCTAGTCTAGTATAAGCTTAAGGCCTTGTCTGTACACAGGTATTTCTTTTTTTAATGTAGCTTTTTCTATGCGTTTTGGCCTTTTGTCCACCCAAAACGTTTTAGATCACTGAAAACAGCTTTTATAAAACTCTGTCCAGATTTTCAGAAACTCCGTTTTCAGCGTAGACGTGTAGACAGGGAAAACAGGATTTTTGGCTTGTAACAGTGTGCGCCATTATATACTATACTTTGTTTGACATCAGAACGTGTGCCGACCGCTGTTTACATTAGCTGTTTTTAGCGTAACAGAGCTGGTAATAACCGCTGATTGGCCGAAATAGCTTTACTCTTGACAGCACATTTTTTTGGGGTTTTCACGTGGATGGAATTTTTTTTTTTTTAATAACCGAAGAGGAAAAACCCTGTTTTTAAAAATACCTGTGTATGTGTGGACAGCTTAATTGCTCTAAGGCAGGAAAGGCTACGTGCACCAGGGTGGGTATTTTTACAGGGCCCTTGATGAACAGCCTTTCCTTATGAGAGATATTCCTCATTCTTCCTGCTGTTCTACTAAATTAAATAGAAATAAACTCATTCAGATTCAGATTTTGAGACATTCATAAATCAAGGGCTGTTTTTTATGCATAGCCTAAGTCCAGGATTCACTTAGTGTCTAACCATCGTATGTGCGCTGTTTCCCTCATTTCACTGCGGGTCAGTGTGTGGCTCACTGAGGTAGGATGCAGAGTCTGATTGCCTGAGCAAGGCCCTTGACTCCAGGGATGGTCTGATCCTATTTTCTCAAATGTATGTCACTTAGGCTAAAGAGCATCTGATAAATATATAGCATGTACTTTTCTTGAGATATCCTGAAAAAGAGAAACCTCTAAGTATAATGCCATCATATGAGAGCCTCAAACTGTTTAATTCAAATAAATGCAATTACAGTTTACACTCTAGCATTAGATGTCAGATCTGAGCCTAATTGACAAGCAGGAGTTGGTAGTTCTGGTCCTGATTGTCCGCCGGGTATGTTGGCTTTCATTCCAGTCAGGCTCTTAATTAATTAGGCTTGATTGAGGTGTCTGCATGACTCACATGTAATTCACATTAAGTCTGAAGCATTGATGACTCTATATATTTTTTGAAACACGTTAAATTGAATTAGTCACAGAATACCTTCTACACCGTAATTATTATTCATTAACTTTTAAAATTTTTATTTGTAAAGTATATGGAGTCCACACCTTAACATTATTTTTCTAACAGGATATGAATTGTGAGATTCATTGGATCTCCTCGGTGACCCTAATCAAAATGAATGTTTTGAATTATATACTCAAAGATAAAAATCATACAGGATGCATAAGAATTATTCATAAATATAATTTAAGATTTTAAGATCTTGTGTTAATCAAAAACTGAGAAGAAAATGTTTTCACTACCCCTATGCAGTCTAAGACATTGTAATGTCGAGAGACCTCTGTGGTTTTCCTGTCTGCTGCCAGGGTGGGACAAACTCCGCGGAAGGGAGGGTTAACCAAACCAAGGAAGGGTTAATAAAATGAAGGACTTGTAAAGATCTAATCTCCAAGTCTTCTAAAATGCAGACTACAAAGACCAACCCCCCTAAAAAACACAGCAAAACAATAAAAACCACGTGTTTAAACCCACGACAGAGTTCACTGGGAGAATAGGACTTTCCCCTCTTCTCAGCTGACCCAATGAAATACTCTAACAAGGCAATTTGTTTAAATAGAGCCATCTGGATTGCATTAAACTGGTAAGCAGCAGATTCATAGCAGAACATAATTCACCTTTTAAAATGCGAATTCCTCCTCTACCCTGTGCTGTAAGTGCACCTTCGGTAGCTGTACCCTGTGCTGTACGTGCACCTTTGGTAGCTCTACACAGTGCT
>JAODKM010000126.1:17339402-17369283 GCA_026780845.1 Petrocephalus sullivani
TGACTCAGGGGATGAGAGGCTGGGGCCTGCTCAGTCGTGGGGCACGGTGCTGTCTGTGGACTTGGGGGGCACGGTGCCGTATGTGGGATCGGGGGATGAGAGGATGGGGCCTGCTCAGTCGGGGGGCACGGTGCTGTCTGTGGGATCAGGGGATGAGAGGCTGGGGCCTGCTCAGTCGGGGGGCACGGTGCTGTCTGTAGGCTCGGGGGGCACGGTGCCGTCTGTGGATTCAGGCGATGAGAGGCTGGGGCCTGCACCGAGGCTCGCACTTGGGCTGCTATCCTCGGAGCCCTGCTCCTCCTGGCCCTCGGCATTCTCCAGCATCTCCTGGATGAGTGGTGGCATCGCCCCGGGGATCTCCATCTTCAGAGTGATGACTCGCTCAGCACCTGTTTGACAGGAGACAGATGCCGTTCAGTGTCTCAATGCATCTTAACTGCAGCAGTGTCATCACACATGTTGTTTCTGATTGGTTTTGTAGCCCGTGTTGGCTCATTAGGTACTGCTGCGCCCTAACATCTCGAGAGCTGCAGGTTTGAATCCCACCCCTGGCTCAGTGTGACGAATTCTTTGTTTTCCTCAGTGTCTTGCAGTCCTTTCTTCATACTCCCTTTCTTCCCACAGTACATAAAACATGTGGTCTATGGCAAGTGAAGTCTCTAAATTGCCCATAGTGTGTGATTGGACATGTATGTATCCCGAGATGAACCAGTATCCCGTTTCAGGATGACCTTTGCCTTCTGCTCTGCACTGACACAGACCTAACGTAGTTCTGTGCTAGAATTTTAAAAATGTGCTACAATTTGGAAATCGAATATTTGTTTCCAAAACAAATTTAAGATAAATCTTAAAAAAAATATATATATTTTTAGAATTCACATTATTCTTAAACTTGTAATATTGCTGAATGCAAAAAAAAAAGATAACCACTAAGCCAAAATTATCATAGCGGATGCCTGTTTTGTTCATTAAAAAATGACGCCACATCAGCAATTAGCTATGAGCGCAGTGAGCTCCTGAGCCAGACAGGCACGCCGAGAGGCACTGAGGCAGACAGGCAGGCCGAGAGGCACTGAGGCAGACAGGCACGCCGACAGGCACTGAGGCAGACAGGCACGCCGAGAGGCACTGAGGCAGATAGGCACGCCGAGAGGCACTGAGGCAGACAGGCATGCTGAGAGGCACTGAGACAGACAGGCACGCCGAGAGGCACTGAGGCAGATAGGCACGCCGACAGGCACTGAGGTAGACAGGCACGAAAGAGGCACTGAGGCAGATAGGCACGTAAGAGGCACTGAGGCAGATAGGCACGCCGACAGGCACTGAGGCAGACAGGCATGCTGAGAGGCACTGAGCCAGACAGGCACGCCGAGAGGCACTGAGGCAGACAGGCACGCCGAGAGGCACTGAGCCAGACAGGCACATAAGAGGCACTGCAGGCTCTGGCTGGCTGACCTTTAGCGCTGATGCTTCGCAGGTCTGTGATCTTCATGAGGATCTTGGGAAACATGTGCGGCTTGCTGGGCCGGCGCTTGCGGATGTAGATCTTTAGAGCTTCCAGCAGAGGTTCCTGCAGCTTGTCCACTTTGGAGGGTTCCTCCAGGTCCTGTCGATCTGGAAGGGCGTTCCCAAAAACCATCAAGGTGCTGCTGTCTGACATACCCCTACCCCTTTTAACCCGCATAGACATTCAAGTTGATAGTCCAAGCACACGAAGTTAGGCTAAAAGCATCTCAAGATTGCCAGCAGTCAGTGTTTGGGTGTGTTCTGCTGCCATCCCATCTTAGGTGTACCCTTGCCTTGTACCTCCTGACAGGGATAAGTTCCAGACAAATCCTGACAGTCTGTCCAGAGTAAGTGGCTATATATATGTATATGTATATGTGTGTGTGTGTGTGTGTGTGTATATATATATATATATATATACACACACACACACACATATATACATATACATATATATATATATATACACACACACACACACACACACACACACATATATACATACATATACATATATATATACACACACACACACACACATATATATATATATATTGTTCTATGCCTGACCAGTAGATGGCACTATGAACACACAATTTAGGACCCCTGTAAGTGAAACCCATAATTGTATGTAGCTCATGCCACACTAATTAAAAGTTTCATGCTACTCAGCATGAGTCACTCAGTCTAATTCAGCTCAGAAGTGTGTGGTTATGGCCAAAACTAGATGAGATTTAAAGATTCTTAAGTTTTTCACCGTTTAGATGAAAAGCAGAGCGCACAGCGTGCGGTTTCCAAGTAATTAAACAACGCAGAATAATTTGTCATTATGAGCCCCCGCTGTGTTGATCAGTACAGAGTCAGTGTAGACTTACCATCAGACAACTAATTTAAATTACCACGTTAACATCTTAAGTCTCCAGCTGTTACTTTCAGGCTTCCAGATAACGGTGGAATGGACATCCATAGTACATCCCATAAATTATTCTATTACATTTACTCATTTAAATGAAGATTTTATCCAAAGTTACTAACAGTAGAGGAAAGAGTTACAAATTAAGCAGGCACCCTCGGATTCGAACCCACGCCCTTTGCCTTGTTATCACTCTACTTGTTGAGCTGCAGGAGCTAATATTATTATTACTGTTATTCTGTTATTCTTAACAGAACACACAGAAACATGGAAAGTAGATGGCCTAAATGGTAAAGCATGTGTGCACCTGCTTCACTACTCATACAGCAAGGCCAGACAGGGCTTCCTGCTCGGGCCTTACCTCCGGAGATAAGGCATATGGCACTCAGCAGGCCGCTCTCCGTGTCGTCCATGTCTAAGGGTAGCAGCTGGCCGGCGAAGGTGAACACCAGGTCCGTTAGGGGCCCGAAGCCAGCATTGTGCATCTGTGTGCGGTTTAGCGTCAGGCCGTCCGAGAAGGTCATAGTGTCCTGGTCAGGCGTATACCTGGTACAAATTCTCAAGATCTGTGGGGTGCAGAAAGGGATGATGAGCGAGCAGCATCACAGAGACATGTCTTGATTCTGTTCCAAGTATTTTCATTTCGTCTTTATGAGTTTGAAGGCTTTCGATTTCTCAGCCTTTTTCAATCGACTGGTCTCCCATTTGGTCTCCCAAATGCATCGATGGCCCCTCACTTCGAGTTTGGCCTTTAGATAGGATTTTCACACTCTCTGCATGTTTTGAAACATCTACAGTATGGTGCCTTGTCTGAGGTCCTGTTCTGACCTGAAGACATCACACATTTCCAAACCACCCTCCTCTCAGCTCCAATATGACTGCCTCCTCCTTTATGTCAGACATGCAACCAGACCCACCCCCTACTGACCATGTTAATTTCTAAAATGACATTTCGTTGTCTGCATGGCCAAAGACGGTGCTGAGCAGAAAGGAAAAATGAAAGCACTGGTATCACGTTATGAAGACACAGCCCTGCCAGGAAAGGAGCCGTGTAAAAGTCCAGCCTTTGAGGATTTTGGAGGACAGCGCTGTCGCTGAGAGGCAAGAGCCACCACATGATGAAACAGAATAAAACATGTTCAGTGTGACTCACAGGGACTGAGCCCAGAAACACTGCCGGTCCAATCCCATTATTCACTCCTCAGATGTCAAAAAATTACAACATTCAAGGAGCACTGGTGAATTCCAGACAAAAAAAATAACTCAAATGCACACAGCATACTTAGAAAACAGCATCTCACAGCAGGCTAACTGTGTCTTAAAACTAAGGTCACGTCATTTGCCTCTATTTATTTGGCTTAAAATGTAATCCTCATTGTACCGCACTTATTATGGCTGCAGTGGGAAAACGTTTTAAATCAAACTTAATCTAACATTCACAGCTGTTTCTCATGTAGCGGCTAATCGAAGCCTGTGGCTAGTATCTACTTGTGGTCTATGATATAGTTAACTAATTTTAGCACAAACTGAGACAAAATATACCATCATGTTTATTTAAGATACGATCTCTCAGCTGTTCAAATATTAGAATAACATGAGCATGTTCACCAATATACTAACACTGTAGCGTCAAACTCAGGATAGGTTACCGGAATGTAAGGAAAGCACTGTGGCCTCCTGAGTGATTAAGGAAAGGATGTTCATTTTAAACTAAAGGGCTGTTTTTCAAATAGCTGAATTAAAATGATAATCTTACGTTATAAATTGCCCAATTACTCAGTTATAGCCATGTGTGTTTTTATTAGTGATTAACTAAAGGAAGGTTCCAGTAGGGAATACCAGGAGGGATACTGGGAAATGAATACTGGGAATACTAGGAGGGATACTGGGAAATGATTCTGAGAGTGCTCATTGCTGACTGAAAATATGCCGGTACGCCACTTGGTTAAAAGATGGCTACTAAAGTGGTTAAGCTGTTGTAGTATCTGCTGGGAGGTTCAGAGAGATGAATACCAAATTGTGGGAAATGTGTCCGGAAAACCTGACACATTCCTACCGAAGTTCCATTGTGATTTGAGAGGTGATAGGGCAGCGATACCTACCAGGATGTCGAGGCAGGCGGCCTTGAGTAGGGTGATCTGGTCAGCTATGGTGAGCCCCCCGAAGCCGGGCACCCGCTTGGCGAACTCCACAATCTTGATGATGCACTTGGTGGCCAGTTCGCTGAACTTGTCCCAAAGGCCCAGGTCCAGGCGGATGCGGTGGTCGGCGCTCGAATTCTGCGGGGTGGGGGTGGGGTGAATCAGCCCAGGAATCAGCCACATGTCTCATCTCATGCAGCAGAAATCAGCATTTTCAATGGGAGTGTGCCGTCTTGACACGTTTCGTTTTGAGTCTGCCTGACATGCGCGGTCAACCCGAAATGCCTGCAAGTTAGGCCACCCTATCAAGCCTACAGGTTCGAATGAGACACACCATCCTGATTTACCTACTAAAAAACTTACTTTTCACAATCACATATCCAGCTGCTTAACACCAATCCATTCCATAACTTTACACTCGCCGTGACTTTGCACTCATTTGCAGAAGGTCGCTCAAAAATGGCACGTTGTTCTCCTGTAATTAACAACCCTAACCCTCAATATACTAATTATGATGACAGGAATACCTATTTTAATTTAGGGCAGTACAGTACCTTGTGCTAATTGAAAAGCAGACACATGCTAGTAAGAATATTTTTGGGGTCAGCAGTAACCCCATAAGGTGTGCAGGCAACAATTTTCCTCTCACCTGTACATATGCACGTGTCTCACAGGAGACCATGAGGGGACCAGGCAATTCCCTAGAACCCATACTTGTTCAAATGGAAAATCAATTAAAGCCTCGCTTGCGAGAAATGAAACCAAAGGACGGGGAAGCTCGAACACATCCAGAGGGGCCTCGGCCACGTCCGCATGGACGAGTTTGCGAGAGTTACGGGAAACAATCGGGGGGGAGTGGCCCGAAAAAAGGGGGCTGTGAGGGGTTAGGCGGCGGGGGAAGCAGGAGACGCACAAGGAAAGCAAGAGGCACAAGGTTAAATGCTTAAAACAGGCAGCGCCAACACCAATAATGAATTAGCCTGGGGCCGGGAGGTGCATTCGCATTCTGCTCTTCTCACTTTCTCCTCCCCCAAAGGCCTAAATCAACAGAGTTAATTGCCCGGTCAATGAACTGTGAATGCATTCTGGATGAGATATGTTATTATACTGTTGCAATTTACTGTAGTTGCCTTTGAGAAGTCCTCTTCTGATCCTGTTCTACACAAGCATCCTGTCAGGCTGTCTGACGGAAGCCAGACGGCCCCATATTTTTAAAGCACCATTCTAGATACTTGCAGGAACACTAGTTTAAATTCTATTATTCGGCCACCATTAATGTCACCTCTAGGAGACGACTCTCTCGCCCGTCAGCGATTTCCGAAACACTGGGAAATGCTGGAGTAACCAGGCATGCTTTTTTTTTTTTTGCTGGTGTGCTGGGATCGGTTGTGGGACAGGGAGAGAGAGCACCTCTGTGAGATGTCCAGGGTCTGTGTACAGGTGGAGAGTGGCCAGGGTATAAAAGTCTGACGGCGGTGCTATTTTAGAACAGCACCTTGTTTCGGAGGTGTGCCGCGAATAGCACCTTTGTTCTGGCTCATTGAGTTGCTGCAGGGATGACAGGGATGTACAGTTAGGTCAGACTTTCGCTCTGAAGTGATGCTCCTTGCCCGAGGCCAGATTTCACAGTCAGAGCGGAGTCAAAGTGCAGTCAGACTCTCTGCTGTTGCAAGGGATCTAAGTGTGTTTACTGAGGTGTGTGAACCTGCCTGAGATATAAAATAGTGTTAGTTAGTGTGATCTGCTGAACCTTGATGCAGCAGATCTCTTGAATTAAAGCACTGATGTAGCTACAATTAATGTTTACAAAATATGAGACTGCCGATGTTGCTAATGTCGAATATCTCTCATATAAATGTTGGATTTAGATAGTTAAGGGGAAGACAGTAAATTTAAAGGCGGAACCAATTAATTTAATTTCACCAACAAAAACACAAGGAGGACATCAGACAGCATCAAATGTACAGCAAAACAAATGTTTTTGTTGTGTACTATTATCTAACAGGGGGGGCAGATAAAAGCCTTGCTTCTTTAGTCTCGTCTCATTCTCTCTGCTCAAAGGAGACGCGCGGCCGCTAATTTACACCGTGGATGCCATTTGCCGCGCTGCGGGTCACAACGCAACAACGAGGCGCTTTGGCCCAGACGGCCGCCGCTCATCCAGCCCCCCGGCCCCCCGGCCCCCGTGCAGACGCATCGCTGCCGCACTGAATAAATTCACTGGGGGCAAACGGCGCCGGACATAAAACAGCGAATATATGTCCCATCTTGGGAGGACGCCAGGCGCGGAAAAGGCACTAAATATTATCCCCGGTTAAGCGAAAGAGGCATTATGTTGTGCTTAAATCACTCAGAACGAGCTCTGTGAGCCTCAACGAGACACATAATGTCTCTGTGGGACCCCCGTAAGCGCCCTCTGTGTCCAACACAAGTCACCGAAATACGCTCGTGCGACCCAGCGAAGGCAGCCTGGCTTGGTGGCGTCTCCCTCATGTCGCTGAGGATCTCTGCGTAGCACTGATTTATAGGACCATATAATCAGCTGCTGCTAGTGCTTATGGGTCATAAGTTTGTTATATGATAACTTAATATGCATGCTGAACATAAAGCACAGGATTCTGCCCAGGGAAGTGCATAAAAAAGCAAGTGGGAGATCTTTAATTGTAAGAGTGCTGTCGTTTTCTTAAGAAGGGCTTTGAGTGATATCAAGTACAACTGTTTAAATTCAGCCAACATTTTCCATTTCACATTTACAGTAAAAAATTTACCATTTACACACTTCTCTTAAAGCAAATTAAATATTTATAGTATTAATTAATAAAGTATCTATCATGACAGAATACATACAATACAGTTGTTAGAATTACTGATATATAACCATCAGTTTAATAGATGTCAATAGCACTGTGTAACTTAATTTCTTTTGGGATTCGGCATATTTGTGTTTAAAACATTTACCAGCCACAAATACCAATTTAAAGATCTTAATTTTTATTTGATTAACACATAAAACACCTCACCAGTAATCATTGTGATGTGACATGTAAATCAGTGATTATGTTTAAATGTATAAATAGTAAGAAATGCTAACAAATTTAAGTTAAATGATAACTGAACAGTGCCCTTGGCAGATAATACAGTGAGTATGTCTGTTTAACACATTACAAATACCCAGGGTTTGGATATTGCTGCAAGTTGTGCAGATAATTCTGCAGACACCCAGACACAGAAAGAAAAGTTAGCGACAGGCCCTGACTTTCCTGCATGTTTCCGAGTCGTACAGTGTCACGGGGCGGAATGCATCAGGCGGAATGCCAATTAGGGTAATAAACAGTGTGTGGATAAATACAGAGTGATAATGATCTCATCTGGCTACCATTGCTACCTGGATTTTCAGCAGAAACGCTGGTCCCACAGTGGGGGGGGCGTGTTGATCCCATACACTCGTTTGAAGATGCACCATGCGATTCTCGTTTTCCCCTAAATTGGTGTAGGGGGCGTGAACACAGCAAGGGGCCAAACAATGGGCTGCTTTTCACTTAGGGCCCCACTGGAGCTTTGAGTAGACTTGGGGCAGGAAAATGAGGGCACACAAAGCATGCCGATTTACGCTGCGAGATGCTGTCAGCTCCAGAGAGGCATCGGGGTGCCTGGCTTTTATATATATGTTGCTTAGATGGCAGTGTCACGCATGTCAAGTGACGACCAAAATGTCTGCCAACGCTGGTTTCTTGTCAGATGTTACGTTAATACTATTGCTGAATTCAGCATACTCAACCTAGGGGGGGGGCTTGGAATATAACAGCACACCACTGAAATGTGCACGCAGGGCCATAGCCTCCAGGATAGGCTCCGGACCCCCTGCGACCCTGAACAGGACAAGCGGTTACACAAAACCGACGGATGGACTCCTAAAATGTGAATTTTGTCCAAGTAAGTGCTGGTAGGTTTGGGCAGGATTATGGAAATGGTATACTGCAATATTTTGGGTATACTGTGGTATTTTTGAGCATATTGTGGTATTTTGAATTAACTGAGTGAAATATATGGTGGGATACTCTCCCCAACCCCTGATCATATTTCATTGCTAAGATTTCAATACTTTTTATGCAAATACACTACCATCAAAATACCATATACCGTGGTATGATGTCTGGATGGTTTGACGATATGAAGAATGTGATACCAGCAGGCCTACATACAGGCGGTGCGAGAGCAGCGCATTCTTTTTGCGTATTGGGTTTGCTGGTAGCTGTAGCATCCCGCATTTAGTAGTTCAAAGCAAGGTTTGCTGCGCGTAGTAAACACTGAATCGAACCTCCGAGGGTGATGGAGCTTCCGGCACGAACAATGGACGCGTGAGCGAAGTCGCTCCCGTTAGCGTACTGACTGCTCCGCTTTGGCCGATTGCAAACATCCATTCCTGGACAAGCCGTCTCCAAAAAAACAATAACGGGAGACACTGGACGCCATCAAAGCAAATTCAAATCCCAGAGATTTTTCCCACAAATGCTGAGCTCCGACACGGACTAGCTCTAACTAACGTGCAAAAGACTGGACTCTTCTTCACTGCTGCCTGCTGCTGTCCAGAGTCCTGAGGGGAGGACGTGTCTGGCCCGTCGAACCGCGCCTGTTATTCTCCCCTGGAATGCTGGGACTCTGCGTGCCACTGCTCACGTGACCGCGGCACAATCTGCCGCTCCAGCCAGCGCCAGCCGGCGAACCTTATCTTTTTTCCCCAGCGCTCCCCTAAAGGCGGTTCAAAGGACAGTAATCCACGACTTGAAAATGCAAGATAAGTGCAAAGCTGAATTTAGGTGAAGAGTAACAGTGGTCGCAATAGCAGGAGTACGATGCCGTGAAAAGTATCGCGCGTGACTACGGCTAGCTACGCTGATATCAGTCTTCCCCGCAATACCCACAACGTCGGATTATATTATTCATATCGGTAATTCGATACAATGGTGCTGGCATTACAAACAAATAAAGTGTTCTCTTTATGCTTATAAGATGAAACAACATCTTAATTTATTTATTTCTATTGGCTGTTGTAACGAGTAAATTTCCCCAGTGTGGGATCAATAAAGTCTTATCCTTATCCTCATCTTTATCCTTATCCTTAAGAGAGGCATCGTTTGGCAGCGATAAAAATGGCACATGTAAGCAGTTAGCGTACCACACTGAAAACAGCATTTACTGCAGATGATTAATCATCTGCTAGAACCTTCCAAGCTATTCATCACCACTGTGGACGAGGGAGGTCAAGGGTCAAGCGATCAGAACGGTGGTTCCGGCAGGGGCTCGAGGTGGCCCCCTGGAGGAGGAGAGGAGACTCACCGTAGTGTACTTGCCCAGCTGGCACAGGGAGGGGAAGGTCTCCTGGTGGGCCTTGCGAATCTTCTCGACGGTCACCTCCAGTTCAGCACTCAGCTCGCACTTCTCCACGAACAGCCTGGGCGACTCTTTCTTCTTCTTGTTTCGGTCATTGCGAACCGCTGGAGAGCGTGAAAGAGAAAGGGAGCGAGAGAGACAGGGAGAGTGCACGTGAGGGGGTAAAAGTCTGAAGAGAAGTACCATGACAAACGTGTGGGCGCGTAGGCGGCAGAGGAACCCCCCCCCCGTTACAGGTTCATGTCTAGGCCACGGATGGAAAAAGGATGGATGGGTGGAAACGAAGTTGCTCTTAATTAAAATATTTCAGCTAATCTAAATTTCCCCCACGCCATGCCAACATTCTAATTCTTCCATGCATCCAGCCGTCCGCTTTTAATAACCGTCTGTTCATTCCGGGTGGGGGAACGACCTGCCCGCATATTCATGCGTACAGACACATGCTAGGGGTACGCCACCATCTTTCTGCCTGCCTTTGGAAGAAAACCACTTTTGCGGGCAAGACGGGCAGATGGAAAGCCTGGCACGGATCGGAGATGAAGCAGGGGGATTTCTATGATGTCCAATAATAATTCTACGACCATGTCTACAGACGCAACAGAAATGAACTGTGGACTTCGTTGGTTAAATTTACTGCTTCTTTCAGTTTTATCCAAAGTAATTTACTAAATTACACAATATTTATATGGGATTTACGGGAAAAGATAAAATGTATTGAGATTTAAAGCAACAAAGTAGCAACTTTCCATACCCTAGCCCATGTCCTTAACCGCTATGCCGTCTACTTCAGAAAGACAAGCTTCTCCGGAGAGTAAATATGTTATTATAACTCCTTAATTTGTTCTGACTCCCCCTGCCAGATCAGTGTCATCGCCGAGGACTCGTGTCAAAGCCTAATCGAAAGTAATCTAAGTCAGGCTGGTGACTGTAATTCCTAGCTGGCGAGCTGACCTCTAGGGATGCTCTGCATGGGATATTGTGAGCAAGGTCAGGGTTTAGCGTCGGCTGCCAATAAAATGAGAATGGAAACCCTGCTTTTCCTTTTACAGTTCAGCTTTCTGAAATGATAGAGGGTTATAGCCATGGAATATGGGATATATTGTGGAGCTAATCCTGGGAAATAAACTGAATTCTGAGGCAAATACATATTTATGAAAATATTAGCATGATTCAGACAGCTTGATTACCAATCCATGTATGATAGGTAACCACGTTCACAACTGCAACAGAAAGCAATTTTCATTAAAAGACGTGACTCTATCTGTGATCAAATGAAGGCCTCTTTGCAGGTATGCACGTGCTTCACGGCCGCGTGAACAGGTAGACTCTTTCAGCAACACAAGCGACCCTGCGGCACTCAATCGCAGTAAATCTTTTATTATAAATTTTCTTTATTTACCGAACCACGCGTAGCTAATTAAAAATGACTCCGAGCAATAGTATGAGTAGATAAAAAAGCAGAAGTTAGATTAGAGTGATTGTGAAATGAAATATTCATAGGACATCGGAGCTTAAATATAATTTGCTTGAAGGCACAGCTCACGAGCGGTAGGATCTGGAGGCCGGAAGCAGATGGAACAGCGTCGGCTGTTCCAGTTAGCTCTGCTCAGGCCGAGGGCTGGCGTTCGTTTACCGCACGCCTGGAGAAACACCCATAGGTGGGGCAGAGCGACACCATCCTCCGGGAGGAGGTACTGCGGGTGTCTGAAATGTGCGGGGTTAAGATGAAGGCCATTGATCCGTCACGTTAGAGTGAAATACTGCCTGGAATCACTGGGGATATCCGTCGGCAGAGCAATGAAGCGGGCCCTGTGATTTAGGAAGTACAGAACAGTGCGTGATGGGCAAATCACTCTGTGTAATTACCCTGGACTCAAACCAAATTACTGCCACATGGAAAAATGGCCAGCCACAGCGAAAACCTCATAGAGCCCGAACATTCAAATGATCCATTGGACAGGAAGCCATGAACATAAATGGATATTTAATATGCACCAAAGGGGGAGATAAATCCCAAGCAGGATCCTATCACCTACAAGCAGGAATAATGTTTTTGCTCCACACATACTATAACACACATCACCTACATTCTCTGTCGGCATTACAGTTTAATAAGTATTATCAATAACCTGGCAACGATCAATCGAATCTGCAATGTTGGGACACAGCTTATGACCGGTCCGATATGAAAGCTGTCTGTCGCTAACCAGGTCCCTCACCTTACAAAGAAAGCGTGTCTCATAAAATAATAGGGAGTTGCCTCGGCATTACGTCACCCGTCTGCTGTGTAGGGTACACAACAGCCGGCCCAGGAAGCACTAAGGTTATCAAAGGCATGTGTGTGGAGCAAACTAAGCGGTTGGAGAGCGACGCCAAATTACAGATACGGTCCTGCTACTTAACGTCTGTGGTCACAGCTGAACAAACTGTAAATGCTATAAATATGACTGAGATGGACTGCCTGTACATGTACTGCTGTCATTGTTAATTTAACGGAGACGTCCAACTGCAGAAAACCTGACACCTTTCGAAAAACAGTGACTAAGTAGTGTTTAGACTCCTCTACTAAATATATCTTCTGCCACGCTGGACTTACAGGGGCAGGGAGAAGAGGGACAGTGTCAGACGAAAGGAGATCTTTCCTCAAAACTGGGTTACAAACAGCAGCTAGCTTAACATAATTTTTTGTACACCTACGGCTTAATCACTAAATAAAACTGGCAGTAATTTTGTTAAGTAGACTGGTGACTTCAAGTTAAAGTTCGCTTGCTTCCACGGGCGATCTTGCTGGGACTGTGAGCCAGTGCACTTAAAATAAACGATGGAAACTGATTTTATGCTTTGGGTTGAAAAACCCGAATCCACCAAAAGGGTAAAAAAAAAAAAAAGCTGGATCTCGATTGTACAAAGTGTCTCTTGTACGTTCAGTTGTAATGCTGTCACGGGGCTGCAAATAACCTGCAGTAAAATCACGAACTGTAGTGGTGCTGGCACCAGAAGATAGCAATTACAGCCACTGGAGTGTGTGAATATTCAATTACCAGCTCCATCACCTTCCCTAAATTGACTTACATTATAATTTTATAAGTTAGCCTAATATTTAATAATGTTGGCTACCAGCTCAAAGTGCATTGTGGGTAAAGAGCAGGAGAGGTTATACCAGGCAATTCTGAATTCACAGAGCACTTGCAGAGTTCATACTCTGAGGGCTTCTGACCTACTTCTAACCCCTCACAGGGCAAACATCTTTAAAACCAACCAACGAACAAGTGCTGATCATTTAAACCGCGGCCTGTCGCACACTGGAGGCCGAGCAGTGATGCCTTTGCAAAGCGGTGATACCTTAAAATGGAGAGCATCTATTCTACCTGGGAGGAAAGTGGAACGCAAACAACATCGGCAGCTAGGTGGGATGCTGACGCAGAGCTTATGAGTCGTGCCTCGGGCACCAGGGCCAATGACACTCACACTCTTTGGACATTCCCACGGTGAAGCATCTCTGCAAGCGGCAGTACTGACAGCGGTTCCGCGTGACCTTGTTGATGATGCAGTTCTTGTCTCTGTGGCATGTGTAGACCATGTTCTTCTGGATGCTTCTGCGGAAGAAACCCTAGGGACATAGAGACGAATGGAAAGCCAGTCACAATCGAACGCCCAGATCCTACGATGACGACTGCCATCAAATGACGCTATGCGCGCTCTTTCCGACATCCCTGCTTTGTTCCTTCTCCTTACTTTCGTCTATATGTACTAAAGATATTTCAGCTCTGTGAATTTTCATTTTTTGAAGCGGTGCGATGTAGGGATTCCTATACGTTGCAGGACATATTCAGAAGAAATGACATAATTGTGGATGCAGCTAACTGTAGGCAGATGGCGTCCTGTCACTGGCTGCTAACCAGCTAAGCTAACTGTTTCTCTAACCGGCTAAGCAGAGGAGGCTGCCTCACAGCAGAGACCCTCGCGCATGCTAATTCCTTATGTTATAAATGCACGTTAGTGCTCATGGTATCGACATAACACGAACAGATGGAAGAAGTAGCGCACACAGTAAGATGAGCGTTTCCAAAAAATTCAGACATAACCAGCTGCTAACTTCAGCTCTTTGGTTTCGGAAGGTGACCTGATTCGAAGACACCTGGCTGTTCAAATTTTAATTGATCTGAATTATTGCTCGAATGACTTTCATTTTAAAAATATGTTTTTTTTTTATTCAAACCATATGCATATGGCTACACAGTTTTACCCAACACGCAGTGAAAGGAAACAATGAATGAAGTTTATTTAACCTAACAAATATCAAAAATATATTTTAAAACTATGCTTTAAGTACTATATTTATGGACAAAACATTAAACCAAAACAAAGCACACTATATTTACAAAATGATTACTGACTGATTTTGAAGTATATTTTCAAGGTTCATTGTCAGCCTCTGACAATGATGCACACAGTGTCTACATGTCACAGTAGCAGGGAGTAGTGTGCTAATAACTAATAATGGGCATCACCTGTCAGAAGCGATACTTTTTTCTGAGGTAACGGGTCTCAGACAAGACATTTCGATAAGCTCCGCGAGCTTAATGGCTTAATTAAAACGGAACAGCTCGAGTTATGAGCGAGTGAAAACGTTGGCCTAACGTACCATAAAACGCCTTTGATATCACACGGCGAAGCTAGTCTCTGGAACACAGTCAAGCTCAGACTCGTGCCAGTTTTGGTTCCGCTCGCTGGGCGCGTCATCGAGCACTTCAGAAGTACCGCCAAGGCACTGGAGTTCCTCGCCTAATGGGCCAGGTCCAGCTTACCCAACGTCTCATCCAAGAGAGCCACCACCGGTGCCAGGTTACTGCCGGAAACCCTATACGGGCCACCTGGGGACGCTGTGCTCTTCCTCAGCCTGACTTCCTTCTATAAACAATGCCTTCATTGGAGTCATTATCTTTCATCTTGTTTTGGTAATGGGGAGGCTAAGGTGTCGTTCGCGGCCATGGGATATATGGAATTCTCATTTACAGCTTAAAAAAACAGTGACATACATCAATTATTTAGCCGCCGCCATTGTAGCGGCCTGTGTTCCCCGAGCATTCAGGGCCGGCCCAGAGAATCAGATTAGTTTTCATTCTTAATTGTGTTGACAGCTTATCGCTACCGCCGAAAGTGGAGAGGGACACCCGAAACCAGAGAGAGTGGCACCGAAAAGGTAGCAATTAAAGCAGGCTATTGCTTACACTTCAAGTTTGCCAGACAAGGAGAAAAGGCCGCTCTATTACCAGGGCAGGAAGAGAGAGAGAGGGGGACCAAAAAAAAAAAACTGTTTGTTTTTCTTTTTTTTTTAGGGGGGGGGTTATTTCTCTGTTGAACACGTAAAAGGTGACTACAAGGTGAGGCATCCCTGACAGGGCAGCGGCGAGGAGATACGCAGCGCGGCTACGGGCGCATGAAAGGAGCCCAAAGTGTACAAAGATGGGCTTTGTTGCCGGGACGAACATAAAACCCGCAGCAGATAACACGCTAGACCTGGGGAGACACTGTTAAATAGCAGCTTTCAACACCATAAAAGGCAGAAAAATAAAGCAAGGGAACCACTCTGTCACACTTATCAGCCGCTCTGACTCAGTCAGGTCTAACCATGGTGTCAGTGATAGAAAAATCTGCACCTTTCACTGTAATGTCACATGATAAGGCAGTGTGACAGAATGGAATAACAGGGCCTTGTCTAATCGGAGCCTCTGATGCCGCCCTGACTCGTTGCCGTGGCCGCACCTTCATTGCTGCGCGCTCATTGGCTCCCCGTATCTGGCTCCAAAATAGAGAGCTATTAAGAGCGCCTTGTGGACACTAGCAAAAAATGAAAACAGATGTCTGTAATCTGTGTGTGCCGAGATGTCCCTGTGTAACCCACGGTGCAGATAAACAGTTTTCAATTTTCCCAAAATGACGAAACGAGGCCCCTTCTTTGACATCTGCCATTCCGTGCATTCCCAAACGGCGCAGGGCTCGACGGGAAGGCAGGCAAAGCAGTCAGGCTAATTTCCTCGAAAGGAGGCAAAGGTGCATTGTGGGAAAACTGAAACGGCAAAACGGCAGTCGTTCCTCAGGTTTCCTGGTGCGTGTTTATTTTTCTGTTCGCTTGGTGGCACGTTCAAGCTTAAAAATCACGCACGATCGGAAGATATTTGACGTTCTGACATATCCAGGGCAAACTTTTACATAGAAATGCGATCCACAGTGGCAGGAGTAAAAAAGGAAGACTGAGACAATATTGCAAAGCATTCTGGATTATTTCTTAAGGTATGTGAAATTTTACTAATTCTGAACTTGTACGTGCCACAGAAAGCATAAGACCCAGCATCGTCTGCATGAACTAAGTTGTGACTTTAACATCCCTCTCCTTTCTGCAGTGATATACCAACTCACAAGGGTACACCGATAGCAATAATCATCCATCCATCCATCCATTTTATAAACCCACTTGTCCTATGCCGACTCAGTAGCCAGAAGCTACAGAACCAAGGCAGGGAACAACCCTAGATGGGGTACCAACCCATATTTAATCAAACAGGATTTCAACAAAATAAAACAGAAATCAAATATACTGTGCTATTTCAACACACTTACGCCAGACCCTGATTACTGATAACTATAAATGTCACTTTTCTGACGGCTTCAGGCTTGAAATCCTGCCCCTGCTGCACATGTGGCGCTTGCCTGTTCCGTCTGTGCCGCGTGGGTTACCCCCACAGTTCAATGAGACGCACTTAGACTATCTGGCGTTCCCGAATTGCCTGTGGCATGAGCGGATGCATGTGCCTCGAAACGGACTGGCGAACCATGCGAGGTGAATCCCAATCCTGTGCCTTATGCAGTCCTGTGCCTTATGCTGTCCTGTGCCTTATGCTGTCCTGTGCCTGCCTCCAGGCCCACCCAGTGTCCCTGACCAGGGTCTACAAGATGGATGAATGGATGGATGGATGGATGTTCACACTGAAATATCGTCTTATTTCGGCTGCAGCAGACAGCAAGTTCAGAGCTGAACCTGAGAGCAACACTCGCGCTCGGCCATCCTTGGAAATGATTCAACGTCTGCTGGCTCCATATGCTCCGTGATGCTTATTAAAATGTGTGATTTCTCAAGGGCTTCATCTAGTGTCAAATAATTTAAATAAGCAAAACTTTGGATTGTTTCTCCTAAGGTGTGATGCAGGCTAAATGGGCCTGAAGTGTGACGCAAGCCAAACAACACCGTGCACGATTATCGCCTGCAGGATTTGGACAGAATAGTGATACTTCATTAATCCCAGTGGGGAAATGCTCTTTTGTCTAACCCGTCTTGCCCCTCGTGAGGCACACAGACATAAATACAAGCTTGAGGGTCACAGCGCAGGGTCAGCCAACATGCAGTGCCCAGAGAGCAGGAGGTTAAGAGCCTTGCTCAAGGGTCCCACCGTGACATCATTCAGCCGGCCGTGGGATCGGAACCGGCGACCTGCCGATCGCAGCAACGGAGGGCTAACCCTCAGTCACACAGCAGCCTGCGAATTACTGCCCAGCGCACTGGCCGATGCTGACTGGGCCACTCTTCTCACCTACCATGCAAATAAAAAGACATTGTGACTAATCTAAAACATTGCCCGCACATTCTCCAGTTACAACAAGAAGGAGAACTACAAAGGAGGAACAAAAGCCATTATTCCACAAACACTGGAAGTAGAAACCCCAAAACAGTGCATCCAAATTAAACCAGTTATCCTGCCTCTGCCTTGGGTTTGCACATCACCTTAAAAGGTACCATGTAGTGACCTTCAGTTTGTTTGCATAAGTCTTTACAGCTGGGCTGGGATGGATGAAAAGGAAGCATTTTATGAAGAAGGGGAAAACTCATGAATAATAATAATAGCATAGTTTGGTCATAATGAATGAGCAGACTAGTGGAGGGCCGGCTTCACACCTAGTAATGTCACATGCGAATGGGACGGAAAGGAAGGGAAGCGAGCGAATAGCAGCCAGGAGGAAGCAGGAGCGGTTGTGCCCGGTTCCAGACGTGACCCGTAACCAGGCAAGTCCCTGCTGAACAAGCTCATGTTAGGGTCACTACAAACACTGGCGCCTTTCTTTCCAGTGAACAGCGGGCTGCATAATTGGCGAGAGTAAATCGCTTAAAAATAAACACATTAAATATTGATGAGACGGTGCAGGGAGAAAAAAAATATGGTCCAATTCCATGGCATTCATTCTAGTGAGTTTCCCCCTCGCTTTTATTCTAATAGCATTAAGCCTACACCAGCAACAACAAGGAATTCTCAGAAATGTAAATGTGCCACATAAGTCATATTGTTAGTTAAGAGTTTAACGTCTTCTGTTAAATACGGAACGTGGCGTTTTATTCTGTTCACCTTACACTGTGCAACACAAGGTTTAATACCCGAGCGGCACCGAAATGCGCCCCGGGTACCGCGGCCACCCATTACTGTACAGTACTGTTCAATTTCTGCATGGGATTGGGCTCTTAAAAAAAAGCAGCAGACCTCGGCTCTGGCTTGCTTACAAATATATAAATATAAAGCAAAACACTCTGGGGCTTGCACATCTCACATAACACGAAGGCTCATTGCACAGCAATTTACGCACAGTGCGCTTTTCTGGCGGAAGCTGAATCGCCGAAGTTCGCAGGAGCGCGCGGACTGGCGATAACAGTGGGGGGTAATTTGCTATAATATAAAATAAAGGAGAAACCCCGCTATATTGCGCTGCTTTGCTGTGACTCGGTGATCGCTCGCAGTGCTTCGCGGTAGTGATGATAGCGGAAGGGGAGACCCGGCACGATGCGCATTGTAATGCACCTCACCTGCCAATGAGCCAGAGCACCAGCCACAGGAGCTCTGTATGTCAGCCGCGCTTTATACCTGTGATTTATTTATTATGGCCCCCGGGGGGGCCGCTCACCTTGCAGCCCTCGCAGGCGCTGACCCCGTAATGGTATCCCGAGGACTTGTCCTGGCAGACGAAGCAGGGCTTGTAAATGCGCGGCGGGGGCAGCGGGGACGGCGGGCTCGGCACCAGCTCCTCTGAACTGCTGCTGCGGCTCTCCACGGCTGCCGGGACACAAGGGAGATGCGCGTGTAAGACCCGCACACATAACGAGAACATGTGTGAACATATATGTCGTATATATGATCCGCGACATGCCTGTCGCACTTGCCCGTTTGTGCACGTCGCTTTTTTTTCCTCCAAAATAAGTTTTATATCGAATTAAACCAGTACTCATTTATATACAGACAGATATTTATATAGACAGAGAATACATCCAAAAAAAAGTCAACATTTTATGCTTTATTAATGCTTATATTTAAAAATATATATATTTAAAATGTATAACTATCGTAGATGAACAATTAGGATGCAATATTCATGTACATGTTTGACAGTTCAACAGGGAACAACTATAAAATGATGCAGACATTTGCGTGTTTTGGCAGCTCTGCACGTAGCGGGGGTAGCAGTTTATGAGCCGTGCAATATTAGGTGTTTGTTTCGCTAAGAAGCCCGGGCTGAGGTCCCGGGTGGCCGCCTGGCTGGTCCCGGATCAGCCCCCCCGGTGGCCCCATTCCCCTTTAACCCCACAACCTCGGGGGAAACCGGCCTGTGGCCGGGGGCCTTTGCTTTTAGGGAAACATTTGGCCCATTTTTTTATACGGCATTTAAACGGAGACCGCTGGAAAGCTAGATCCGATGTTTATTATAGTTTTGGCTTCAAATGTTTCTCCAAGTTCGAGGTAAAAGGACAATTAAGCTCCCCTGGGGATGGCACCGCAACAGCCGCGGATCAGCCACTTATTAAAGATGATCACCATGACAGAACTGCTGTATGCTCACAGCACCGTGGGGCTTCCGTCTGTGGGGTAAAATAAGGTTTCCAGTCATAAAAATACACGTTTGTTTGGCCAGGGGATGCATCTTAACGCACTGCTGAAGATGTCGGTATCTTTCTTTAGCTTCCTCTGCGGGGACAGCGCTAGGGCGAAGTCTTTCCACTAGCCCAAGGCTCTTCTTTCCCTTGCCTTTTCTCTTTCCGTGACCTCCTCCCACCCAGTACCAGCTATGCTGGCTCTTCTCAGCAAAGAACATCAGTTTCATTTTACCCTTTTCCATGTCATTAGAACGCCTCCATTCTTCCAACGAATGAGCGCACCACTGACTGTTTTTTTCGTTTTTCTAATCTACTTGAGTCCAGGTTTTCGGTTTTATTATTAGGTTTTTTTTTCTGTAAAATTCGTTAACCCAGAATTGTTATTTTGACCTTAACTACGCAATGAACCTAAGCCCGGAATGACGCAGCCTTAAGCAAAACACACATAAATCTTTAATAGCGTCTCTATAAAGAGGTTGTACCACTTTCTCGATAATAGGCGGGATGAGTTGATAGGTGCTTCTAGGCAGGTGCTTATTTAGATTATATTTATAGTGTGTGGCCAAAAATCAGATATTAGACATTTAATTCCCAGCCACTGCACATCTTGGATAGGCCTCGAATCCAAAACCTCCATTATGTCCTAACCTTGAACACTGTACTATGAGTTACTATGGGGGTTAGATGGAACCTTTTCAATGCCACCGAGGTCGTGTTTTTCTTCGGTCCATTTTCTATAGCATTGACCCACAGATTATAATCGTTTTCCAAAAGAAAGAAAGAGTTCCTGTAAATACAAGGTCCCCGGAGCGGTCAACTGAAAGTAAGACATTCGGACTAAAAGTTGGAAGAGTAGCGCTTCATTTTAAGGCAATATTTATGAAGGTTTTTTTAGGTTTGCTTTCAGAGTCCTACTTTTTAAGCAGACAAATATAAAATGAATACATAAATAAGGTATATTTTATGAACCGGTTGTTCATGTTTATAGACTAGTTATAAATAAAATTATATATAATCCCTTTGGAGATAGAAACTTTGGGTATAATTTACAGTTCATAATTCTAGGTTCTTCAAATAAAGATACTGTTAATATATGAGGTATAAACATGCAAGAAATTTTGCACCATCCTCAGCGATAAATCTTACGCCTTAAACCTTTTATGTTCCACACCCAGTGTAGTATGAAAATGAGATAGCCTTTTATATAACTCAAAACAGGGACGCCTGCAATTTTTAGACACTGCTGGAGTCTAGTGCAACGATGGCACCAGAACTCCGGCAAGGATTTTCAATTACGCTTCTGTAAGTGCACAACATGTACATGAAATGTCTGTATCTGTGGATACAAACTAAGGAACACCGACATGTAAGAGCACAGGGAGAGCCAAAACACAGCTAGGTTTTTTTATTCGATCTCTCGGCCAGACCTCATTTCACACTTGAAATTCACACAGGAAAGGAATGTGCAATATAGTTTATCCAGATGGACAAATCACTGATGCGCAGCATAGGGGGGGTGGGGGACAACAGATCACAGAAAATGTCTTTTTTTTCTTGTTGTATAGCAATAGATTTAAGGAACCACTTAAATCTGCAAGGCGACTCCTAGGCTGGGCTAACACAACCATTAGGTGAATAAAGATAGCTGACATATAACTAAATGGGAGCCCTTTTAGGGGAGTAAGAAAAATGGGTGGTGTCTTTCCCTTGAACTCTTAGCCCCCAGCTGAACCTGCAGTCAGGGTCAGACAGGAAAACATACCAATTAGCAGCCATTCCCTGTACCGCCGCGGCACAATCAAGTTCCAAACTTGCTGCTCGGCTGCGAGGACTCCGAGATGCTCCATCTAACACTATTTATTAGGACGACAAAATGCAGTGGTTCTTGTTGGTGTAAGATAGCTCCCTTTTTCATTAGCGGGCTTAATGACTTGCGTGAACCACGAAACGCTTCCTCTCCACGTCACCTTCAGCCTCCCGGCTGGCTCGCTCTGTCGGGGGAGGTGCAGATAAAAGATGGGTCTCCCGAAGCATTTTCTAGTCTTGGTGCCTAGAATTCTGAAGCCCTGTCAGTAGCAGAGCATTTGGTGTAAGCCACACTGATGTTTACCATGTTTCCGGACCTTGACGAGGCAGAGCTTGAAACACCCCCAATGACCAGACTGTAGAAGGTGACATTCTACCAAGGTCAATTACCCCCATATTACAGGAAAACAACACTGTGATATAACACCAGGGGATTCAATGACTACGGCAATGAGGCACCTTTTAAAGCCTGAGCAATGGACCACTGTAGTCTCAAAATTAAAGTGGGAACTGAAGACCAAAAAGTATACACAGTACTGTGCAAAAGGCAGTCACAGAAAACGATGTTTAAATGATCTTCAAGTTATCTATGATGGCTGTCAAAGTGTGTTACCTTAGCAATTTCAAAACCTCTCTTAAAACCACTGCATGGTTTGCATCATCCAGTGCACCCATGTATTTTTGACCTGGCACACCTTGTTTGGCTAATCAATACCCCATCGAGTCATTTAACTAAATCAATTAAGCAAGTGGAGAAATTTTACAAATACGTGGAATATATGGGGTGCCCCTAAGGAGAGTTCTGGAAACACCTCTTCTAGCTGTCCAACAAGATATTAGTGACTTTTTGGAGAACAGAAGAAATTCTTGGCACTTTTTAATCTCTTACTGTTAATTTGCACGTGTTCTAATGTTAATTTGTTATTTTTTTCCTGAGCAAATACATATTTACTATGCAGATAAATGGCTTTAAGCACTTTCTTTGACTGCCTAAGACTTTTGCACTGTGCTGTATCGTTTTCTCAGATCAGCAATAAAAGCAACTTCAGAACCCAAAGTCAGGAAAGAGGGGAGGGGGGTCTCAGTATGTAACGGCAGAGAGTACAGGGAGTTTGAAGTGGCTTTCCCCTCACGCCATCCGCCAAATTCACTGCATAGAGTCTATTCAAACTTCTCTTTTATGTCGAGTCTAAGAAAAACCTCCAGAGATTTCTGCCAGCGATGGAGTACCAACTTTTTGTACTACGTTTCTAACACTAACGGGGTTCTAAAAAAGCTGTACCTGCAGGAGACCATTACACCCAAAGTACCATTAGAAAAGACAGAATGCCGTTAAAGAAAGAATGCTTTCTCACGTGGCTTGGGTCTGGGGTTGACTCCGCGATGACCCTACCTTGACCTCACAGAGACTGTCCTGACCGGGTCATGCTGGAGACTATGTAAGCACTAACCCAAGCTAATTGCTATTAGCCAACATAACTGTATCTATACAGTGATGGCACAGCCGTTAGAAACCCCCCAAAATATTATTCATGATTAATGTGACTATCCTTTAAAATACACTGCCACTGCATTTGGTTCCCCTAGCTAGTACTGGGTAGGATCTACTTTTGGTACCAGAACTGCATTAAGGACAAAGAAGTCATGTTTTTTCTGCACACTACTGTAGGTGATGTTTTTATACTTGCTGCCTTAAGATTAACATTAGCTTTAACAAGTCCATTCACCTTGGACCTCTTATTAGCAAGGAGATTTTGGCGACAAAAATGTCACCGACTCGATGTGCTTTGCTCACCGCTCTATTCTCTGTAAACTCTAGACACTGCAGCGTGTGAAAATCCCAGGAGGACGGCTGTTTCTGAGATGCTGGAACCTCCACATATGGTACCAACATTCACATCACATTCAAGATCACTTTGATCAGGCCTCTTAGCCTCTCTAATGCTTAGTCACACAGTAAGCAAACCTCCTCACCCTGCCTGTGTGCTGTATGTATCCAGCTACAGCCACGCCATTCACCGTCTGGAGGAGCACACTATTTGAATTAGCAAACGGGTGTAAGCAATATTCAGGCCACTGACTGTAAAGCAATTCTGTACGCACCAAATTACATAAACATCTCGTGTCCGCGTTGATGTTATCAAAACTCCAGAATCATATTTCCGAAGGAGCTTAATTAAAACAACTAAATAAAACCAAAGTTACATTCCCACGTTCAGAATAAGATATTCTCACTTGCAACCAGTTGACATGAACCCAAAGAATGAAAAAAACCATATGACAGATGGCCCCAAAGACCACAGAAGATGACTAGGGCAGACCAGCTCCATTTCTCCTGCCTGGCAGCGTCATTGCCGGAACAAACAGGAGCACATATCTGCCCAGGCTGGATAATAAGATGGTCATATCTGTACCTACAAGTCAGAGAATGCAGTAGCTAATCCAAACTCTCTGGAATGCCGTTAAGGAAAAATAACATTTTTGTTTTAACAGGCTGGTTTTCAATTGATCAGCTGAACTATAAACGGCTGAAGGAAAGACCACGCGCCCGATATATAATTACATGGATCCATGCGGCTTTCTTGTACACATAATTGAAGTGTAACTCGGTAATCAATAATACCAAAGCAGGGTTTTTGCACATCGCGACAAACAATGGCGTGCCTCTGTCGTACTGCCTAGAGCTCGCAAGGGCTGCCAGATTTTTCAGCATAATTGGAATACAGCCCACAAAATTAATTCCAAAAATTTCCATAAACACAATTTAATAAAAAAAAATGCTTCCCAGTCCAGAAAATATTATGCAACTGTGATAATAAAATTCAACAAAAACATAAAATAACATCCATATGTGTGGAAGGCTGTGATATCTGGATTCTTGTGTCTGAATGTAGTAAATTTAGGTGGAATGAGGGGACGGGGCACAGCAAAGGGATGAGCCGTAAGTGAACACAGCACATCATATATATACACACATATATATTTATATATATACACCCACACATAGACCTCTTGCTTTCCGATGCATCTGACTCTGACAGAAAGGATTTTCAAAGGAGTCTCCTGTCTCCCCCAGCCACACGAGCTGCTTTTCAAAGTTTACACTCTGTAAAAAAATACACAGTGGATTTCAAATTACAGCTCTTCCTTTCCGAAATCCCCCCCGAGCAGCCCGTACTTAATCGTCTACTTTCTCCACAATTTTCACTGCTTAATCACAAACGTAATAAGTAATCAATCCTCGCCTTCAGGTTATTTTCTGTCAGCTGTTAAAGGAGTCGGTGACGTCCCCCTTTGGAAGGACTCCTTGTGACACCCAGACCCATTAGCCAGGGTCGTGTTTATATATGAGTGCCGCTCAAGGCCAGTTCCAGAGATCTAGCCATGTTTACTCTAATTAAACTTCTTATTAATTATGTTTCAATCGACACTCGCACCAATGTAGATGATCAATTTTATCGCGTGGACAGTGAAAGCCAAGTCGTTACCAGCGGTTCGGTGCTACCATCACACATTTCCTTTAATTAAATGCAGAAAATTGGTGTCCATCATACTGAAATTCTATTATTAATTTTAATGGCCGCATGGAGACCATGTGGATTGGGGAAAAAAAAAAATCTCCACTTTGTCAGTACAAATCTCCAGTGAAGGCCAGAAATGCCCAGCTATGGTCACAGTTCAGTAAAGCACTATTAATAATTTTTGCTTTTTCAGTAATGCGCTTCCAGTCAGGGTCATAGTGGTCCAGAGACTGATCACTGTAAACACAGGGATAGAAGCAGGGTGCCAGTAAGGGCACAGCTTTAACCCCAATCCGGGGTATTAGGGCAACGTTTCACCGGCAACAGACACGTACGGCACATCTCCGGATTTCTGAGCGGAAACCGGAGCACCCGGAGGAAACTCATACCGGCAGAAGGAGAACATGCAGACTCCATCTTGGCAAGGCTGGACTTGACTGCAAAACCAAAACCGGGCAGATGTGGGGGGTGACTGAGCTGCCCACCCAACCACACAGCCTAATAAATCAAAAATATAAAACACTGCATGCCCCCTGTGCATCCCCTGGACCAGGCTCGCAAGAGGGCTCATAGCTGAGGGTTGTTTTTTAAAATGCTTTTTTGGGATCACCCAATTGCACTTGCACAGAATACATTAAAACATACTGAATTAATGAACCTCTGCTGCACCTACAAGAATCTGTGGAATATTTATGTGGAATAAAAAATCTTAACGTGTCATAAACATGAGACGCTAAAAACACCCTCTAACATTTAGCTTCTCTGTGCCCCATCTCTGCACCCAAAACAATGCAGGGACACCGTTTCATGATTACTAGGGAAACACCAGTGTTCCTGCTTCGGACAAACGGCTAAATGTAGTATTTGCAACCAGCGTCCATGTTTACCTCCATCACTTTGAGGAAGACTAACCTGACATATGTTGGCATATGTACTCCTGAATGAGAAATAACATCATTCAGGGGACAAAGATTCATTCACTAAAAAACAGCCTTCCCCTTTACAGTTACCATTTGACAGTAGACTGCTTTTTTCAGGTTCCCATTAAAAATGACAACAGTAACTTTTTTATGTAAATCCGTGATATATGCCGCAGGCTTTCTAAGATCACTGTAAACCTAAGCAGCCTCGCAAAATGCCCAAAGCTGGGACATACAATCAATTACTCTGACTGTACTAAAATCATTACTGTACTAAAAATGTACTTATTACCATAGTTATTATTATTCCCTTTAACACCTAGCGTTCAGACGCATTCATGAAAATGATACGTATAATTATGCAAGGCTGCGGGCATTTACTTTAACTGGAGGTGTGATTAAAATATTGCAGGTTCAAATAAAACGAGAGCACTAAAATCTAAAAAAAACATATGTAAGTATATGCAGCCTTACGCAAGCCACAGTAAAACCGCTGCTGTACAAGCGAAATTATGTAATCCTTAAAAAAACTCTTATAAAGCTGTTAAACATGGATAAAGGTGACAAAGACGGCCGTGCAAACATTACAGTTTGGGTGTTGTCTGCTCACAGACATGCATATATGACGGCAATCAGGAACAAAGCGACAGTGTGTCATACAGCCGCAAGCTACTAGACGTGTGCAATAATAATAAAATCCAAAACGCGTATTATTATCATCATTATTACACAATATGCAACTGATATATTTCTTTTCACTTTCACAAAATGGTCAATACCTCTCAGTGACTTTGTCCCAAAGTTGCACGTGCACAGCTTAATGTATTTGATACATAGACTTTAAGTGTTACTTTTGCCGCGTGCCAGCCTGGCACGAGGCTCGTATAAGTTAATTCATTTAAAGGAAAAGCGCCGCGTTGTTTCGCAGCGGAGCGGGAGAGAGGCGACGGCAGGATGCCCCCTCGGAGCCCCGGCTTGCATGCACGGAGACACGGGAAACGAGCAGGGGGGGATAGAAAGGAACGTACAGTGCTTGCTCCGGCGATGCGGCCAGTCGGCCTGCGCGATCCCGCTGAGGCACGCTTTGAGAGCCTTCTCCTGCAGCATGCATGAGGAAGGACTCGGGGAGTAGAAGCCCAGCATCTGTCCGGCGCTCACCGCGATCACATCCATGCAATCAAACATGCTGTCCCCGGCGCGACAGTCCCGCTTCACACGCTGCGATCTCCCAGCTCACACCCGACTGCATTCATGTGCAAAAGCAAAAAAAAAAGAGAGGAAAAAGTCGACGCAACTCCATCAAACTCTGCCCCCTTTTTTTGGCACGTCCGATCTTCTTGTTTTTCTCCCCCAAGTGTTATAATCATGAATTATGACAGACGGCGGCGACGAGAGCTGGTGACTGATGCCGGCGAGCGCTTGCCATCGCCGCCACCTCTCGGTGCCGTGGGTCCGGGATTCCCCGCTCCTTATTCCCCCTCTCGCCGGAGCATCAGACGCGCGATCGGGGCGCAGGCAGCAGCCCGAATAAAACACACACGCACTATTTCCATCACACACTTTGCGCATAAAAAAAGGGAAAATACGGAGTCGCCCCTCCGGTGACGGACGGCTCATCCGACCACGCCGCCCGCCTCCTACTAGTTTTGTCGCGGGGAATGAAAGATCGGATCGCCTAATTTATGCGAGTGAACTTTATATGAACCCTTGTGGGGCTGCTAACCTTCAAATGACCCAAAGGCGCTCCGACAGCACCGAGCCCCGCGGTCGGGCACCGCCGGGCCCCGGCACGCAGCGCAGCCGGGCTCCCAGCCTCTATTTAGCCCTTTAAAAAGCAAATTAATACATGGAACCAGTCCGATCCGAGGCGCGGCGATCGCCTCTTTTGTTTCGCTGGAAGTTGCCGATAGAAACGGGAAATATAAAATATATATAATATATAGACGGCTGCAGACAGCAGAGCGAGTTTTCCCGTTTAGTTGGGGGATAGAAAGGGATATATGTATATATGTATTAATGTATATATGTATATATGGCTTTGCGTGGGTGTTAGCGTCTCCGTGGTGCCGCCGATTGATCGGACTCTCTGGCACGCACTTTTTGCGCGAGTGATTAAATGCGACTAGTTAATAAATGTCGCCGGTGCTGGCGGCTCGTCGCTCGCTAACTTGCGACAGTTTCCTTTCTGCCGGCGCTGGTCTTCCAGCGCTTTCCGTGGGGCGCCGTAACTGATCGAGATGCTTTGCCTGTTACACGTCAGTTACTTTCCATTAGCATCGACAGATCCATTAACACTTACCCCTTCGATACTGAAGCATTATTACATTTTGCATTCATGATATTTGCTGGAGATTTTGACCGCCTTATGTCGCGTGAGGAAATACCCCAAAGCGTCAAACTTATACATTAATTTTAAGATTGACAGCATACTTTGTTATTAATGAAATGCAATAAGACGCTATATCGTGCCAGTAACAATACCGGCAAAACTGAACAAGTTTTCCAACAAAAATTACCTCATATTAACTTACTTGCAAGAAGAACATTTTCATATTGGCAATCTTAGCCAAGCAGTTAGAATATACCCTGCAAATATATGGCTTTCCTTTTAATTTTTTTAAATAGATTTGCATGGTTTGCACAGCTCTATAAAAATGCAGTTAATTGAACCATTTACGTTTCAAGTCACGTCAATTATTTATCGTTATTAATATAGTTCAGTTAAACATAGTATGAGTTAAACATAATAAAGTGCAATCCCACTACCCTCTATTATGCACAAAAGGAGATTTTAATAGAAAATATCATTAGTAACAATTTGTGCTAACAGAGAAGTGTGCATACCCGTCTGTAAAACATTAATTAAATATTTGGGCCTTTCATTTCTTTCTGTGAAACATGCACTGTGTTAATAACAATGACGAATTACAATATATGTTGAATTATTCAGTTTTACAGCATTAAAAAAAAACGCAGACTAAAGCTAACCAGGCATTATTTGGCAAACATTATTTGGCTGCGCCTCTTTAGTTGTGTGTTGGTTATTTGATCCATATGGAGGACGGGGTACGCTGTGAATTTGCAGGACGTCCTATGATGCTTTGATGTGCCTGTCCCCATGCTGCAGTCATGCATTTCGGTTAGCTGTACAGCTGGATCGGCCATCCAGGGACCCCCCTGCCTCAAACTCTGTGCTTCCTAGGAACAGGCTCCAAGCTCACCGCGACCCTGTACTGGTTTAGCGGTTATGGGCCATAGACGAATGGATATTTATCTGGAATGTGGCTGCCGCTTCCTTCTCTTTAAGTGTGTGGGTTTTGCACGGATATCATAAATCATAGATATTAATGAAACCACAGCCTGGTCAAACACACGCAGCAATGTAGTTTAAAGACTAATTCCTGCAGAGGTGTTGGAGTTAGAGAACTGATCCTAATAGCAGTTTCTGCCAGCTGTTTCGCCTTAAATTAGACATTTTAATGGATCTGGTGCTGGAAAGCAAGACTAATAACCACTCGCTATGCGTCTCATTAACTCTCACTCGGGCAGCTCACTGGGTTTTGACAGGTTTTCACAAAGCCAGCACTGTAACATCTCTTTTTTTTTGAGCAATAGTTTATCAGAAGCGGCTTTCTGACCAGATGAAGAGATGTAACATTTTAATGATTCTTTTAAACCGTAACCCTTTAATATAAGTCATACGGTCATTTCTCTTGTGTGGAATGCCCCGAGATGGTAGATTGTGCCGATAATGTTTGTTTTGTCAGCCAGCA
>JAODKM010000126.1:17379370-17394447 GCA_026780845.1 Petrocephalus sullivani
GGGGGGGGGGCCCCGCGGGGCGGGCCGCCCCGCGGCCCCCCCCGGGGGGGGGGGGAGAGGGGGGGGAAGACAAAGAGGGGGGGGGAGAGGGGGGGGGGGGGGGGGGGGGGGGGGGGGGGGGGGATACAATCCAAAAACAGGGACCAAGTCCACTGCCACCTTGCAGAGCAGAATGGTGATACTTTCTTTTTCCCAGAGGGGTAGGGATCGAACTCTCTGCACGCAGAGGAATGTGTCCGTGGCGAGACTCGTCTGTGTCCGTGGAAAAAAAACTACGCACGCTACATTTTCCTATTCCATATCTGTGGTGCATTCTGATCACAATGTCTGTCAGAATTCACCACGGCAGTGTTTTCCAGCCTGGTCCTCGGGGACCCACAGATGGTCCATGTTTCTGCTCCCTCACAACTCCCGGTCAGACATTCCATATTACTGTTTGCGGGGGTGCAAAAATGTGGACTGTCTGCAGGTCCTTGAGGACTGGATTGCAAAACACTGTCGCATGGGGCTGACCCCTGGGAACTCGGTCTTGTCTCAAGGACCCCATGGTGACAACAATCTGCCGGAGCCCCAAGATTCAAACCAGCAAGCTTCTGATCCCAGGCATAGTGTCTTCCTTCCTCTGCAGAACCACACAGGTGCCCATAAATAAACAACCAAGGACCACATCAATTGTCTTCATCGGCAATAACAGACCAGAAATCTGCGGTGGGTTGGCACTCCATCCTGGGTCGTTCCTTGCCTTGTGCTCAGAGCTTCTAGGATAGGTCCTGGACCCCCATGATCCAGGATTGGACAAGCAGGGCTATCCAGCCTTCTCATGGTATTGTGTGTCTCCATGACTGATCATTGCCCAGAGATGCCGGCTCTGAAGAAGGCGTCCTGACTCGAGTGAGCAGGAGCAGCCCTGGCCAGCTCAGGGCCCCAGCCAGAGACCCGTCAGCCTGGGGGCTCTGCTGCCCCGGTTCCTCTCTCACTACCCTTTCAGTCTTTTATTTTGGCAGTACTCTTCTCTCTTTGCTGGTCATATGTTCAGTTTATCATTAATAAAGTCTTGTTTTATTTCCAATCTGTGGCTTTATTCCACTCACCTGGCAGACATAGTACTCCTGAAATCATTAATATGCACATTTTTTTAAATACTAAATATTTTTTAATTAATGCACTATATATTAATATACTAAAGTACAACCACTGACAAAAATGGAAACAATGCTAATTTTTAAGCAATCAGTTATTTCTAATAAAAAAACATTTTGAAGACTATTGTACAATATTAATGTGATATAAATTCATACAACATTAATATAACTGCCTATAAGTGCATGTTTTAAATTCTGCTTATTTCAGCATTATACACTGTTATTGTGAAGTAAAAACCAATTTTAATTACTTAATTGCAACCATATAGTAAGGAAGTATCATGAAAATCTGTTGGCAAAGAAGATTGTTTGCGAGAGTGCCGCAGATTGCTGTCAGAGTCCCCTACACCAAAGTGCCGAAACGGATCCCGGCCCCCAGCTCGAGGGCCCGGGACGCTCCTGGGTCCGCTTGCAAAAGTCAGCCTAAGGCGATGCTTCTCCAGGTACGAAAGACCATTTGCTGCGCTTATCTCTGCGCACAGCAGCCAGCTGCGAGCTGCGAGGCCCACGAAATAACGGTGATACTGAAATTGGCTGGAGGCTGCCCTCTCCTTAAGGGCTTAGGAAGGCTCTGCAGGCCCTGCTCGGCTTTCTGCTACATAAAACATGAGATCAGGCACAGTTAAACAGCCTTTGAAAAGTCTTCCTTTGAATGCACATTCCTTTGAGTAGGGGAGGTGGCGGAGGTCGGTTTGGGAGGCACGGGGGTTACGGCTCGGGGAACTGGGACAAGAATGGGATCAGGACCCAAACAGAGATTAAGTATTATCACAGACCTCTGGCTAATATGCTCTCTCTCCAAGAACACTCTATTTATTTAGGCACTGCCGAATACATGCGGCAATAAAACACACAGACACACAAACACACACACACACACCGAAAAAATGTTGCCACAAGGTCAAAAATTTAAGGTTCTTATGGTCCCCACAATGTAATAATTACAAATACACACACATACATAAATGCACACTTGTATTCCTATGTTAGTACATTCATTTCTATGGGAAAATCCCTCATTCCAATCACAACACCCTAACCCCTACCCAGCCCTAACCTTACCCATAAGTGACCAAACAAAATACAAGACTTTTAGCATTTTTTAATATAATTAAGTAGTGAGGACTGAAAAAAATACTTCACTAGTCATGTTTTTTGGAGGATTTGCTATACTTGTGAGGTCCTTGGGACTTCACAAGTATAGCCAAACCTGTAGGTACACATATGCACACACACGTACAACACATCGTATACCTGGAGACCTTGTCACTCACTGAGATATAGATGATGGATAGAGATCCTGAATTATCACAGCTGAACTCAACACACGTTATATCTCGGGTTATTCCATCTCAGCTTCAAACTGGAAGACTGTCATTTACTTTTCTGCTTGTTATTATTACGTGTGTGTTTGTCAAATAGTTTGTCTTCAAACAAAGAAAAAACTATTAATGGGAACCTTTTACACTTTACTAGCCAATCAACCAGTCGACAAGAGGCAGACTAGGCCAGTCGCTACACAAAATTAAGTTCTGATCAGTGAAATCAATGCTGAGTCTGAGACGGTACAGCTCTCATTCACTGCTTCACGTTCCAGTATATTTTGAAAATGTCCTGTTCATAATGCAGTGACCCTCTTGCCTTACATGCTGGGCTGGTCCGAAACTTACAGTGAGCGAGAGTCTCCGACTCCGGTCACATGAGGAGAAACAGTGATTCAGGAACTTGAGTCTACGCTTAGAAGTGTTCAACCTCAGATGAACAGGAAAGCTTGTTTGCTTCAGTAAATATTAAACTTCACAAATGTTTTTAATGCACAGGTCGACATATGGGGCAAGGGAAAGAGGCAGATAAGAGTATTTTCCCCTGAGGAAAAGTGAGGTTTGCGCCGTCTTCTGCTTACCACAATGTTTCTTTCGATGTAAACGCAGCCCTGAGATCTGCTTTTTCATTGTCTCATCTTGAAGAGGTCATACATTAAACCCAAGACAGCCACACAAGCTGCTACAGCATGAGAATGACAATGTGGTTGTAGAAAAGACTGCCTTTTAATCAAAGTACATTCAAAGAATAGTTGGCTTTTCTAAAGAAGCATGTCATGCCTATTAACAACCTCACAAAAGAGTCCATTTCCCTGATTTATGTATGGTTACCATAGAGATTCCACTATGAGGTAGAACTGGGGGAACCCATAGATTAATTATGGCACCTCCAGAACTGCTTTCACTTACTAAGGGGCACAAAATAATGCCGTAGTCATTGTTGTAGGCAAAAAAGAAAAAAAAAAACAATCCCCATAAATTATTCATTCTCAGTTCCCTAAATCGCTCCAATATAGGCACATCAGAGCTTTGTAAATGTCTGGGCTAGGTTTATGAAACAGAAACAATCTATCTTTTGGGATATATTAACATGGTGTCGGGACGAAAAAAAAAAAAACAGCAGTGATATTTAAAGCCAGTAGAATAAGCAAAATATATTTACATCAATGAAACAAAATGTAAAGGTAAATACTGTTGATTATGATTAAATTATTAAATGTAGCTGCTGGTCACTGTCTAATATTCAAAATGCAGTATTGGAACTAAAGTTAAATTTAAAGTAATGTAAAAAAAAGAAACTTATGTAAAAGTGTGGGAAGCAGCCTATTTATAATAATAAGGGGCATACATACAGTATGTAACTAATAGCACAACAAACTTATTAGACCTGTAGTTATGTCTGATGTGTAGATAACCTGATACAGCAAACTTTATCTAACAAGTATTATAACTGAAGTTTAACTTCAGAATAAAATAAACATCATATTATAACAATAAGCTGAATGATTATACGTCCCGGTGGAAGTGTTAGTCCGTGCTGGACGGGGTAATTGGATGTTCAGTGCGAGAATCATACGAGTCCCGTCTAATAACATCGGCCATCTTTCATGCAGCCTGCGTTTAGTGCTCTGACTATGTGCCGCACATGAATGCAACGGCCTTTTTCTTCTAAACCATTTAAGAACAGAAAAAAAATGACTGGCCAGTATATAAACTAAGGGGCTCATCAGTCTCTGCAGTGGGAGACGCTTCTTTGGTTTCTTCTCTAATGCATAAAAGAGAAAAGGGGGGATAGAGAGAGAAAACGGAAAAGAGAAAAGAAGAAAAAAAAAACTTGGCTTGATTCTACGGCCGACTCGACCACAGCTGGACAGCCGCCATGTTTCCTGCTACACATTGCCATAAATCTAACACTATGAATAGCCAGCATAAGGGGAAAGCCATCTCTCCTCATCGCGGGGCCCAATCCATCTCGCAGCTCAATTCCAATCACTCTGTTAGTCTTGAAAATGTCAATGCCTTGTAGTATTGACATTACCGGCGAGTGATTTATACGCATATTAACAATAACGATAACGCTGGGGACAGAAACTTGCCGACTCTCTCTTGCCTTGGGCACATCCTACATTTATTTATTTATTTATTTATTTATTCTACAAATTCTGCTATCTAAATCTCTTAGGAATGGTGTCTCATCATTACTGCAATGTTTGGAGGGACTGGATGAAAACTAAATTATTTTGTCACATTTGGTTGCCGCTTATATATCTGATGTGTTGTTTATCCTATCATTTCTTATTCGCATAATAAATTCCGCCTGTGTTTGTGAGAGGGGAGCTGCAAAATAAACCTACAATTTTAATAAGGTTTTCAATCATCCACATCATCAGACAGTCACATTGTTCTGCATAAGTGAGATTTTGGCTGATCCACAATTGGTCACTAAGAAACAGATTATACACCGAGACTATACGCGCCCACGCACATAGACATGTGGGACAGGGACATCGTTCCTGGATCCAACCTTAATCCCATCTTCACTGATTCTTCCATCTCGTCTATTATATCGTAATTCCTTAATTCCTGCCACAGCTGTTCTTTTACACCTGACCACCTTGCCACCGCAGGGACTCCTACATAAAAACAGTAAGCAAAGAAATCATTCAAAATATACTGAAGCGCCCTTCTGTCTTCAGTAGTGCCAAACCGAGGCGGAACAGTTAAACAGCAACGTCGACCTTAGAAACGGCAGGCTATGCTGAGGCCTGCTCTCTTTCCAGGGATAATTTAGTCACGCTGGTGATAAAAACAACAGGAATGGAATTCCTTTGTTGTGGCTGGCATTCTTATCTTAAATGAGAGCATTCTGAAGGAATCGAGCTGACAGACATTGACGGACGAGCACAGAGCAGCATTAAGAGATAAAGCTGAAATTACAGGGAAAATACACGATTAGTTAAAGACAGACACAAGCTGGTATAGGCAAATCCAAAGTAAAAAGATGATAGGCTTTTTTAAAAAATGTTCCTATCTTAATCTACCAAATTCGGTAAGAAATCTGGAATATAAAAACTATAAAAGCGCTGCAAAGCACATATTTTGCCATATTGATATGAAAAGAATGTGTTGCATGTTTTTTCATTAACTAGTGAATGCACTGATAAAACAAACTTGTCAATAATAATGTTAATTAATCTTACATATGGAGGTTCCTTTTAGTTAACAGCCTACTATTTTATTTGTATTAACATTCACCTTATATTCTTTTTATTTTAAGTTTTATTGTTCAGGAAAAGCATAGCACTTTTTTTAATGATTCCAAATCTGTCATCAATCAAGGGAATAGCACAGAGCCACCCCCTGCTCTGCCCTTCAGCTCTCCTATGGCATTTACACGTCAGTAGAGGACATCTACTTATTCTCCAGCCCTTTGGATTGGGCCACCCAGGCCTTAGGCCGCACATTGTAAGGAGAGGGAAATGGCCACACTGACAGAGGGTACGAGCGGGCAGGAGGAAGCTGGTCCTCATCTTAAACGTGACAGGAATGCTCTTTGGGGCTCGCTACCCTGCATTACCCTCTGCTCTGAGACGTAGCTTCTAAGATGCAGCTAATTGAACACTTTAAGATTAAGATTAAGAGGAAAATTCTGGCACATACAGTGGCAATGATATGCTACACAAACGAATATATTTACAGTGCCAAATAGACAAAATGCAAAGACAGTACAGCCAACGTAAATGCATTATAAACAGATTTAAAAAGTACATGGTATACAAATGAGAGTATTGAACATTTTTATGCTAGACAAAAATAAATATTTAAAGATGAGAATATTAAATTCTACACAAAATTACTGTTGATAACACAGATCAGTGCATAAGTATAACAGTTAATGCTCCGATCTCAGGGAAGTTTGACGTAATGGTGATTCAGCATTGCTGACTAACGCTGTTCATTAGCAGCTTTCCTGCAGAGACCTCAGTGACGCTGAATACGAGAGTGTAATGCTGGTCACATGCAGTCCATCAAGTCTTTGCATTCAACATCATAATAGATGGAATTAAATTACAGCCAATCAGATTCCTGCTAAAGTGACACGTCAGCACACAGTGGTTAATTACCGGACAAAGTGAACTGTTCCATTTCACACTGCGGCTTCAGAGGTGGTCTATTTCTCCATCAGTGAAGAAACTGCATAAATACAGTGGGCTAAGTTAATTAGTATGACACTGAAGGAGTCTCTGGAACCGCTTAAACTTGTGTTTTTTCTGAGGAAGTAATGAGTGTGGGTGCTTGGAAGGAAGTCGGCGCGGCTGAATTTTTACATGAAATGACTTATGGAGAAGGGCGTATTCAGAAAAGAAAAAAAAACAAAGCTACTTATCTTGTTTACAGCACAATGCTGGAGGAATTTGTTTACACTCAAGTAGACAAACATCAAGTATGAGATTCTGAGAATAGAAGATAATGATTACAGAATAACAGATGTGTGCATTCTCAAAACACATAACACAAAGTAAATGACTTGAACTGACCTACAGGAGCAAAAAATACGTAACTGTACCCACTTTGCCTGTAGTCAGGTCCCTTAATTGCTATTTTGCACGCATGAAATGAAACTGCATTTATGCAAAGTATCCTGCAACTAGAACAAAGAAGAGCTGTCCCACCCACAGCATGTTAATGGTATAATAAATGAGGATTGGAGGGACACTGCGAGGCAAAATGCCCCTCCCCCGCTTACATAGCTAAATCTTATCCATATACTCCCTGGCAGTCAGTCACTCTCCTGCTGAGAAGCAGTCGCAATAAATGCATGGGCAGCGTCACGCCCACCAATGCCGCAACCGCCAGCTCGCTGCATGCTTGGGGCGATGCAGGAAAGTCGGCCGAGGAGCGGCTAAGCTCACTGCTCCTTATGAACACACCAGGGCTGAGATCCGAAGATACAAACACCCCCCCCCCGCCACCTGACCACACACACAAAGCCCCCACTCACAGAAAGCAACATGGGGAACAGGCCTGAGGGAGTCACTGGGGCTGTCACCGTGACCCTCGCACACGACTGAAGAGCTGGCTTTTATCTGGCCTTAATCCCACCAAGTGTGACAAAGCAGCATGGTCTTATCTTCCCTGGGGGGGGTTTGAAGAGGTATGTCTGCGATAAGAGCCGCAGTGCCGGCCGTCCGCAGTCTGTCGAGATGACAGACCTTAAAGAAATGCGTACCGAAGGGATTAAAGGGGATCCTGTCCAGATTAATGATAAGCGAAGAATTCGGAAGGCCGAAGCCGATTTTTACAGCTGGAGAGATCAATAACAATAATGTATTGACATTTAAAGCCAAGCCAGACAGGAAACTGAAGGCATAAAAACAAGAAAAACTTTCAGCTTCAGAGCGACCTCCACGGGGCGCTGACATCACCTTTAAAGGACGAATGATGGATGTGTGTTATGGGGAACCCAGCGTGGCCTCCCCATTCCATCCACATGTGGAGATGCTTGGATGTGCCATACTAGTCCTGTGCCTGAAGTCACAGGTCACTGGCAGGACCCCGGCTTGGTCCTGGCATGGGGCTCTATGCTGCCTTCCATTTAACTCAGAAGTAGGACCTGGGAATGACATCACACCCGAGTCGACCCGGTTCCAGCCATTAGCAATACCAGTTCTAGCCAGGTTCATTGTTAGCCATCGATAGTGATATCGGTAACGCATTACGCGATATTTTGTGCCAGCACCTTAGCAAAATGTGCACAGATAGAGGGTGGACAGTGCTGTATCTACGACAGATTTCATGAGACAGAATTAGACATAAGTGCCAATAAACAGTATATAACTACAACTTTCACTGTGCGCGACCATCTTGAATTCTGAGGTCAGGGTTCTAGAGGTTCCATCCAACTTCAGTGGGCTCTCCAGTTGTAACTTCCGACTAGGCACGGGATAATTCGGAGTTGAAATGGCCTCTCTCCTCTTGCTGTCATAGATCAGCAGATGTGCCATCTACAGTTCAGATTAGGGAAGCAGGTTTGGGCCTGGCTAGTACTTGGATGGGAGGCCTACTAGCCAAACTGGGTTACTGCTGGAAGAGGTACTGGTGTGGCCAGCAGGTTAGCCCACGCTGTGGTTTGCGTGGCTCCCAATGCAGCGACGGAAAGACTGTGCTGTAAAAGCTGTCCGTCACCTGAGAAGCAAAAACAGAGGTCCTGACTTTCTGAGGTCATATAAGATCCCTGGGCATTTCTCAAAAGAGTAGGGGTGGTGGCCTGACATCCTAGCTAAAATTGCCCACTGTGGTCCTACCAAATGTGGCCTCCTAATTATCCCCTATATCTAATTCTCTCCTGCCCATTCACCGCCTTAGCTACTGTGTGGTGCGCAGGATGCCTGCTGTCGCATCCTCCAGGTGGGTGCTACACATCAGCGGTGGCTGAAATCGCTACCCAATGCTTCTGTAAAGGGCTTTATAAATATAATGTTCATTCATTCAAATGGAACCCAATATTACCGTGCCTTGTTTACCTACTGATCCACAAACAGCCTGCGTGTGAGTTCTTCACCAGAAGGTACATTATTTTTTCACGCTGAGTAGGAACAAACTCACCAAGGAGCATTCCAGTACATGGAGAAGCTGATGCTAAATCTACCTAAGTCATATACGCATGCCCTCAATTTTCTTTTTTTTCTAATTTGTTCTGGAAAGCACTGGAGGGCCTTGGGAGTTTTGGAGGGGTGGGACTTCCTGTCACAAAATGCCATGTGCTTGACAAGCGATGAGTCTAAATGTTACCTAGTTCCTGAGGTACGTCTGGTGGAACAGCCCCTAAGACTAAATTTTACTTTGCAACCACGGTCTGGACGGGCACCAGGAGGAGGAGCAGAGGTGGTACTCGGCCTGATTTTTTTTCTTCTTTCGATAAATGAGGTTAATTTGAACCTGCACGACATGCAGCGCGGAACACAAAGTACTTCACGCTCAAGTTCACTTGAGGTAAGAATGGGGAAGAACAGGATGTAATGAATGTGCTTCAGAGGCTGAGCGAGCGGGAATAATGATTCACAACGAGGAATGGCTGGCACCAAGACGTAACCCGAGAATCGGGGTCACAACACCAGCTGAAGCAGCGAGCAGTGAGAGGCAATACACATACAGAGTCACAGTCAGCGAAACAGGCGAGGCTGCAGGAACCCAGGCAGGTCCGGCAACGGCAGGGCCGCACACAAGTTCACCAATGACTACGCTCTATCCTTCATAGGGATTTCACCTGCGAGCGGCCCTTATATACCCATATACCGTGGTACTATTGAATACTTGAATCTAATTGGTCAAAGGGTCACATGCAATAATGCGCTACTGGCCTTTGGGCTTAGCAATGGGCAATTTCTAAATTACCTGTAGTAGCTTGGGTTGTACCAAAATGTCTAATCATTCGCGGAAGAACGCAGTCCTACTAATAAATGCGTTTTTGGCTCATAAATGTGAAAATAATGTCTTCAGGAACAATCATGTAATATCCATGATATAAGCAGGTTAATACATTCCAAACCGTACCAGCTGCACATCAGATGGTTCTTTTCCTCCACAGCTGTGCATTTAAAAATACATAATGCACAGCTTGTCATGCATTAACCCTTACTTAAAGAGATCCGGGGATTTGCTACAGTGTCCGGCATTCAAGTTGGGCGTGGCCTTGGTGGGCGTGGCCTTGGTGGGCGTGGCCACAGAGATTGCTGACCAGAGGCTGAAGGACAAATGGTGCATCATTGCTAGTGAATGGTAATGAGATGTCTATGTTGCCAAAAGTAACAGACTTAGTGACAAAGAGTGATATATTAAAAAAAAAAACACCCCTTTTAAAATAATCACTACCAGCACCATACGCCTGCAATTTTTTAACGCCCATTCCTATTACATTATTAAACAAGACATAAAACAAATAAAACGGACCATAAACCAAATATGAAATACTTGTGTCTGACTCTTGCAATACTGAGTTTCATTTAGTTTTATTAGAGCACATTGGATTTGTCAATAATCATTTAGTCTTTCATTTCCTCAGCCTAATCACACTTTACTTTTCATTTATTTATTTTCCGAGCAGGTGAGGAAATGAGGGCTTCATCGATCTTTCCCAGGAGTAACAGGACAAACGGCAGTTCCCCTCCTGCCTGCTGCTTCCTCCTACATTCCCCTTCGGAGAAGGTGTTAGGGGACCAATCATACATAAGAGATTAAAAAACCTTTAAAATTCACGTCATGAGAATTCAACCCCAGACAACTTATAACCGTACCTGAGATAATTTTTTCTGTAAGTACAAGAATGTTTTACAGGAATATTAATCTTGTCAACTGAACAATGAACACATTCAGAATATTAATGAAAGTGTAGCACAAAAAATTTATATTAAAACTATAAGACAGTAATTTACCACAATATGTAGCCAAAGTCTTTCTAAAGTCCTGGTGTATAGTGCCTGTGATAATATAATAAGTGAAGACCGAAGTGTTTTTGAAGCGCATGAATATTTATTCCCGTAGGGTAAGCTTGCCGGAGAGATTGACCCAAACATACCACAGTGGGGCGAGGTACCAACTGGATTAAAAAATAAAAATAATTGATACTTTACTGATCCCCGTGGGGAAATTCTGTTTTCACCTCCCCCAGTCTTGATCTTCATGAGGGCTTGCTTGGCCGTGAGGGGGAGCCACCTCTTGCAGAGCCCAGGGTGCTGGGGGTGTTAAGGGCCTTGGTCAAGGGCCCACAGACATGGCGAAGCTGGGCGTGATCCGGTAACCTTCCGATCACAGGCACAGAGGCTTAACCTGCTGAGCCACATGCTGCCTCAAAGTGGACCGACTCACCGACCTCGTTAAACGTTTGCAGCTTTCTCTTAAGGCCCATTGCATGATCACCCCTCAGCTCGGCATTTGATGGCTTCCCACAATGCACAGCATGTGATTTGGGGACAAGTTGTATAGAGACCAAGGTAATATTAACATTTCTTGGGGGAAAAAAATCACAATAGACATGACTATTTGCACTATTATTTTACTCATGCAGAGATGTACGATGCAACAGCTGTTTGCATTTATACAAATGTGACCCGTAAATCAAACGAACGTGGTGAATGGCATTGATTTTTTTTTTCCCGCAATACTGTCCTTCAGCCACTGCAGAACATACCAGGCACTGCTGATACAGGCTAATTTCCTGCCAAAATTCAAATCTCCAGTGCTCAGTAAGTAGGTTACCTAATTACCCAGAAATAAATTTTGCCGGTATCAGCCGGTAACACTGGAAAACAATTAAACATTGTGTGAATCTCGCACTTAAAATGCCAAATGCCAAATCATTTCTGAAGAGGATCCAAGGCTGGCAGCTTTGTTTGCACCAAAAGGTGATAAAAATGAAATATGTATCCAAGGCAAATGTCTTGAAGTGCTTTGACGCAGACTTTCAAAATGAATAAACTCAAAATAACGCAAGTTAATGGCATTTGGAGTAAAAGCAACTGTTCTACTCTTATGGGTTATTTTATTGATATATTGATTGCAAAAGAAAGTTTAATGCATATTATTGCAGTCCCTTGTCTAAGATTAAAATGACAATTTAAGTATAACTAATAGATATAATAACTGATGCAGCAATACAGAAGACTGATTGGAGAATTGTATTAGCTGCTCTGGTTAGCATAAAAACACTGTAAAATGCCGTGCTAAGACAAGCATCATTTAGTTCGCCTTTTAAAATGCACGACCACGAGCATTTGTAATTCCAGTGCACCATCGTTTTCACATCACTTAATACAAAAATGAAGAGAAAACGTTTTCCCAACGTTTTTGAGAAAATAAGTTTGTGCTGTGAAATGATACCATGTAGACATTCAAATATTATTATCCAAGACAACATATCCATATGTATATAGGATTGTAAACAGTTAATTCACTGATAATCTTCCAAAGCAATATCTATTTCTTTTGATTCATTTAATTGCTTGTCACAGCAGTCAGCTGCATTATTCTCAGCTGAATTTCCCACATTATGCGTATTTCTCGACATTCCCTAGGTTCGCTTTAACTAGCTACTTTCAGTTTTCAGACCCCATCACAAAATAATGAAACTGACCTAATTTTTCTCATTCAGCGGGGACAGATTTGGCTAAGATTTTTTTTTCTAATTGATTTTTGCCTCTCTTGACTTCATGTATTGATAGATACTCTTCTCCAGCATAATTAATATAATTTTTCAAATCTATCGCTCATATCTGATACATATCACGCACATTTCTCCTCAGTGGTGATTCCAGCAATGGCAATGGCACTCTTAAGTCTCTATGAGCATCATCCTGCCAGTGGATTCAATGACCAGCCCCATCTAGTAGATCTATGGCGTGAAACCTTTAACGGCCGTTTGAATAGGGTTACTTACAGACAAACCAAAGCTTTTGCAGTTTATGTCCACTGCACTGTCTGTAGAAATCTGCACGAGGAAAGATGAAGCAAGGCCATCTCAGAACATGGGCTAATCCAGTTTTCACAATGAAAACAAACTCCCGGGTATCGCAGTTGAGGTTCAAGACATTGTTAAATCAGGCATCATACATGCATATCCTTAAATTTTCATTTACTCAAAGTGGAAAAAATGACAAATATACAGGTACATGTATATTACATGTAGTGTATTTGAACATAAAAGCACATCAATACATACAATTTTTTGTGTTAAAGGCCATATTAAGAAAGTTTTGCATGTTCCTGCATTAGAGGTGTTGTGCAAGCAGAACATTGATAACACTGAACTGATCATTCAGTTTATTGTGATATTATATCACCTGCAATAAATTTTTGTATCTTTAAAAGCAGCAATGACTCCAGCCTTAAAGAAGGACTGGTTACGTCCATTGTTACGTCTGTACAGGTATCTGGGTTGTTATGAACCTCAAGGCAACTCGTGTTGTGTTAGGCACATTGTGAAGAAGAGCATTCATTTGGTACCTCCATGTATCTGGTCCTTCATTAAATAAAACATTTATTTGGGAAACACAAAACTGCAGGGATTGTCACCATGTTGGCACATGGACAAACGTGTCTGTGGCAAGACTTGTCCATGTGTGTCCATGCAAAATATTTTGAATAGAATTTTTTTTTTTTATGCAGATTTTATAAATACCATGTCCTTGGATTTTGATCAAAATGTCAGACCCCTGCAAAGACGAGGTGACGAGCAGTGCTATAGCTGTAGTAACGTTAGACATTGACCTAATCCTCCAATCAGTCTAGAAGGTCATGTGACGCCGTGGCACAAGCCGCCCTGAAATTTTAAAACCCTCTTTCCTGAGAACACCGAGAAAGATAATGTCGAATAACAATACAACACTTCTGGTCTCTAAAGTGGAGGCATGAGTTTTAGACAGAGGTCAAGGACTGTATCATAACTGATGACCTTCAGGTGCAAATTGAGACTGTCCTCCTCAGACTACATATGTTAAGAATGCACTGACTGACATCATCAGCAATTCTGTTCTATCATCTTCTGTTCTGAATTTATGGAGTATGGGTCCTCTATACACACAGTTAGGCCTACTGTGCAGTTACTAGAGCAGCTTCTAGGCCGTTATTTTTCCCTATCTCTTCCCCATCAGAGGCATGTGTTGATATGGTGAAGCATCTGATCAAGTTATTTTTATGCCTGTTTGTTTTGCAGCCATCGAATAATATGACCCCCACTAGTCTGAAACGGCCATCGTGAGAATTGCATCTTTGCAGAGGCAATTTACGCTTTTATCCAGCGTGGTTTCTAGGGAACGTGCATTAGCTAGCGTCTCGCTGGCAGGCCATCGCATCAGTATTTAAATATAACTGCGGCTTGTGTGTCCATAAATGGGCCAGCCAGGCATGTGAGATGTCACCTGAGACACGCCCAGCTCCAGCCGTGCCGTCATGCTTGTTCTCCACTATTGTTTCACCCTCCGGCTCAAATCAGTTACCGCATGTCGCAGCTTAGAGTTCACCTTCTGCCAGAAAGGCGGCCTCAGCCCAAGTGCCCCCCGAAGCCCCCGCCCTGGGGGGGGGGGGTGTTTTCCAGGCGGAGACAGATTCGGCTCGGTTACTCTGCCATGTTACTAATACACTTGTGCTCACTCCATAAGTCTGTCCTGAAATCCCAGGAATGCAGCTTCAGGGCAATCAGCCAAAGAAAAATTCATGGCATGCTAGAAAAATGCAGTACTGACAGTGCTGCTTTGTTATGCTACTTATACCTGTGATAAGGACGGGACCGGAACCATTTTGAGAATGATCTTCCAGTATGCAGATATCATTCCTTCCTCCATGAAACATAGTCTTATGTTGGACGTCTTGCAGTTATACAGTTATACAATAAGAAATAATAAAAATAATAATAATACATTTTATTTCTAGGCGCCTATTTCTATTTCTAGACACTCAAGGACACTGTACAGTGAATAAAAAAGTACAATAAAACAATACTCCATCCATCCATCCATCCATTGTCTCCTGCTTATCCGGAGTCAGGTCGCGGGGGCAGCAGTCTAAGCAGGGACATCCAGACTTCCCTCTCCCCGGCCACTTCATCCAGCTCTTCTGGGGG
>JAODKM010000126.1:17417663-17433941 GCA_026780845.1 Petrocephalus sullivani
CTTAGGGCATCGCCCAGAGGGTCCCACTCTAAAATCTCTGGCTAGGTATAGTCTTGGTCAAACTAACCTAGCCTGGCAGTGGCTGAGGAGTCAGCTTGGAGGCAGCCGGGGAGTTGGGAGTCTGTCTGGTGGGAGAGTCGGGCGATGACCTGGCGATGGTCTAAGAGCTGGGTGCCAACCTGGCATTGGCCAGGGAATTGGGCGTTGACCTGGGGTGAGGTAGATGCCTGGCCAATGACTGTAGACAAGGTGGGCGCCTGGGCAATGACTGGAGATCAGGTGCATGCCTTTGGGACATCAGGAAACTGGGAGGCCGAGGTACCTGGAGGTGACAGGCAAGGCCAAGATACCTGGTGACGACTTCTCCCGGACCGGGCGCAGGAGGTGTGGCAGTGACCATTCCTTGACCTGGCGTGGGCATTTCATATTCGTCAAGGAGGTAAGCCCAGTATGACCTTCAAATAGGTGGGTGACCTTCATGCCGGAAGCCTCCTCTGGGTCCTCGTCTTCCTTGGGCTTGATTATGGGATTGTCCACCAACCATCGCAGTGAGCAATGCTTGGACACTGGGAGGAGGTTAGGCACAGGGGAAAGTATGCAGGAGGAAATGCGAAGCAAGAGAGGCTCCCTGAGAAAGCCGCAGGGCAGACTGTAGAGGCAGGTCCGTCTGTCACATCTGGCGGGATGGGCGACTCGAGCGGCAGGCGTTCAGCAAAACAGACGGGGTTTTACTGAGCATAAAGACACTGGGACAGGAAATAAAGAGGGTCACGAGGGATAAAAAACGAGAGGGCCAGACATGGCACTAACGAGAGACATACACTAACGCAGGGCAACAAGCATCAGGAGGGTCAGGCAGACGTGATGGGCAAAAAGTGGCAATAAGCTGATAAAGAACAGCTTTATTGTGAAATGAGGAATTACAGACGCAAATATATTAGATGACATGATTATTTCAGGAAAATACTTTTTCATATGGTTTTTGAGATCTACACCAATTCAAGAACATAGTTTGATAAATTCAAATGTAATCTATTAGTATGTAAGTGTGCACTGAAAATGGCAGTAGTTTTATTTGCATGAATGGCCAGTCCACCTCTTCCACGCCATCTAGCAGAAATAAAGTTGCAAACCACCCCCACCCCCATACTTTCTTGGCTCTCTGGGCCAGTATAAACTTAATCGCTCCCTAACAATCTCACATTACTGTTTATGCTCTGCAGTGGCATTGTGCCAATCAATTTGTAAAAATGTAACGTTAATTAATCAGTCAACAAAAAAACGTGCTCACATTGACAGTGAATATCACGACGTTAAACGAAATACATTTCCAGTCAGGGTGATTTGACCAGTGAGGGAGCGTCCTCCGTCAGATTGCATCTCTTAGTCCCTCACCATTGCGCTAAGGGCCTCTGCCAAATGCCGTAAATGTTGATGTATACCAATAACAGCACGCCTCGACCCCCCCGGGACACTCACGGTTCACCTCTCCGCCGCAGTAAATGTGCTGCTGCACGTTTAAGAAGGCGACTGCATCGTTTCTGTGTTCTTGTTCTACAGACGTGCTACTTCAGCCTACAACTATCAGTATATATATCAGTATATATATCAGTATATATATCAGTATATATAACGCACATCTCTGCATGGCTAGATCTGCAATCAGTGCGCCACAGCACAGATACTGGGAAGCTGCAAGGTAGATGGCGGATCTACTCGGCTTGCAATTTTGCCTTTATAAATTACACCGTCCTCCGGTATTTGCTAGATATATAGCCACAAACACGAACACAGCACAAGCTTTTCCGTCTCCATGCCAAGCATTCTAAATACAACTAGCAAACAATTTACTGACTGACGTTGTCTAGTTAGTCATCTAGCTAAATGTAAGGTTCCCACGTACTGCTGACTTCCTTTCTAGAGCACAGGTGTACTGACACGGGCTGTTTATTCCGATTAATTTACGAGCCGGCTCTTTTTTGTGCATGTGTGACTCACTAAATCTCGGAAGTTAGAAATTAGCTGGTAGGTTGTCATTTGCAGGGCAGGTTTAAATGTATAATAGATATATAAAGTTTCAAGAACATTAATTTCTGCGTGTGTGCATTTTTTATGTGTTGGTTTTGAAATGGAGCTTATACCCACAAATTTGCTTTGCACGACGCCCCTAATGCTCAGTGACAAGATGAAAGCTGAAATGGCCCATGCGAACCTTTGGGTCTTCTCGTCAGTCCAGTTCTGCACTTCGAAAAAATAAATAAACTTCAGGGCTGAGAAGGACCACCGCAAAAAATCTGCCATGTCTTTGTCCATGCAGTGTTTCCCTGGACCCTACACTGACTGACAACACCAAAGTTTTAACCTGAAATACTTTGTATTTTGTAAATGGATTGTGTAAAAATGTATGCCATCGAAATCGTGGAATATTCACAATAAGTAATTCAGCCGTCTGATAAACAGATGTATTTCAAGCTGCAAGTGGTATGACATTTTATTGAAAACAAGTCTGTTAGTGTTGGATTGTGGCCCTTTTGTTATTTTTGGGTGAAAAAATAAACGCTTGCGGTGTTTACAGTAACTGTAAAATCTGTATTGATTCATCAGAAATTGAAATACCAGCACAGAGCGCGGGTAGTTTAACTACTCATTTGCGAGAAAGGCATTATAATTATTCTTCACTTTCATAAATACTAGCGATAATAACTATAGATCACAATTTGTATTACTAATTCGTTCAGGTATTTCCCCTCCAGGCACTGGAGCTCCCTTTTTGCAAACAGCACTGGAAACCGTTTTAAAATAGAGCAATGCTGGCCATGCAGGATTCACATTTTCCAGAGCAAATTGCTTCAACAAAGGTACTGTATACTCAGGTGGTTTGTGCACCCGCAGCGTGGGCAAAGGGCAGGCTTGTTATGGAGCCGCTGAGCACGAGCGCTTATTTGGGAAATGGAGCAGACTCACGTTGACAATCACTGCCATCACTTAAGGCAGAACGCCTAAGGCTCCCATCACGGAAGGTTAAGGGCAATGTCGCAATTCAGAAACTAGGGGGAAAAGCTCGACGATGTGGTAGTATGCCAGTGTTTATAATAATAATAAAGCAACAGTTATAATAATACTAAATACCAAGCATTACCCTGCCGCAGTTCTCCGAGCAGAGTAACATTGGTCTGAGTGCTTGAAGCAGGAAGAGGTCTCCACTGACAGGAAGTGGGTTGGAAGTTTAAAAATACATTGACTGCACAATGTGCGAAGCATGACCTAATGAAACAATCGTTTCCAAATTTACTCCGTCATTTATACCTCTGCCCTGCATAGCACAACTACGTAACCCTCCTTGTGGAACAAAACATCCACCATCCCGCTACGTCAACGGCTTCCAGTGTCTTTTAAAAACTGGTTCACTCTGATAAATTAGGGGAGGATGGAAATTTTTTTTTTGTTCCAGTTGAAGCTGAAATTTTGCCCTTAAATTAAATTTACTTTAAGTGTATTCTGGTAAAAACCAGAAGTCTGTGATAGAATACGTACAGAGTAGCGTTGCCCTGAACAGCCAATTATGAAAATAAGTGGCATCCAAATGTTGACATTTATAGTCAAGACAACTATGGATTTAATGACTGAAATGAGACTAAATGTAAATTATTGTTTTGTTAGTTTTAAATGTTTAGTGATTTCAATACAAGCCTGACATGGCTCTTGGGAACCGATTAAATGTTTTGTTGCAAAGGCTCTGTGCTTCCTTGTTAAGATCAGGGGGGTCCAATAGTCAAGGATACCTTGGCAAAATTCAAGGGGTTCCACAACTTTATAATGTCTTCAAAATGTAACTTTGGGGCCCAAGATGAGGGGCAAAAATCTACTGTGAGGACTCCACCCCACCCCCCCCCCAAATTGTCAGCCCAACCGGGGATTTTATTAGGGGGTGCAGAATCTCTAGGTATGCCCCTGGGTAAGAAGTACTTGTAGATAAGATGACAGACAAATAGACAACATTTATGGAAGTGTCATATTCATGTATAGCTGGTTGCTCAATATCAGATAAGTCACATTTTTAGTAACTTTCTGGTTTATGATGTAAATTAACCATCTTATTCCTACAGACCTCTTTGGAAAAAAGGAAAAAAAAAAGCAGGAGGTCATCTACACACTTTTATAACACCGGTGGGCACCTACCTTTCCTTATTTGCAGGCAATGGATGACAACACGAAAAAGGTGAACATTTGTAAAGACATGAAATGTTTATTCTACAAATTTGTGGATTAAACTAAAATTTTAAAATAAAATACATAAAACTGGAACGTAAGCCAGAACATTGGGTAAACACTTGTGTAGAGCCTCCGGAAATCACTGATATTCACCACAATATTTGTATAAATGCTGTAATGTTTTTGCAATAGTGTTATCTGAAATGCGAGTCCAGGATGCGAAATGCGAGTCCAGTTCAGTTTATTATACATTGTTACCTACTCTGATCGATTGGATAGAAATACTCTCTGAACTTGGCAGTCCTAGTATATGTACAGCTTGCCAGAAAGAACAGCTTGTTACTGAGAAGGATAGGGTCCTCAGTTATGCTGTGGGCTCTCCTCCAACACTCTTCAAATAAACATTCTGAAGGCACGGGAGGACCTGTGATGGGTTGGGCCATTTTCAATGTGTCTGGGCAATCAGGCTCTGGAAAGTGTTTGTCTGGTCCTGTCTGTCAATTGATTTAAAAATCATTCAGACAGAAAAATGTTCTGGGTTCTATAGTTTAAGCAATTAACTGGCCCAGACATGAGTGGCAAATCTACTCGGTGTGTTCACAGAGCACTGAAGGTGTACTCAGGAGCTGGGGTTTGGCCAGGCAGCTTCCTCACAGGCCCGCCAAAGCAGGTTCACACCTGGATATCAAAAGTGTGCCGTAGCACAACTATGAATGAATGGCGGCCATCATAAGCAAAAGTAGGCTATCCTCTAAAAGGATCGAAAAGCTTTTTTCCCCCCCCCACTTCTTAGGACCTGGGCAAGGCTAACCTCGGACAACTATTTTCTATAAGTCTAGAAAGTAAACTTGCAAAAAACGGTATTTGCTAATTCACGAATTCCATTTCCCTTGCAGTTCTGCGAAATATTCCTTGACTCACCACAAAAACCTCAAGTGAACATAAAAACATTTTTGCAATATTTCAGGGGTTTTTTGAAATTTGACTATTTCCGCTAACAGTTTTTCAGTTTGCATCTTCAAAATGCACAAAATCTGTGTCACAGGAGGGTCCAACTTAAACATGCCACTTCTGTTTGGAGGGACTTTTGACTATTTGGTTACTGTCAGTAGCAACAGCCAGGCAATTTCATGTGGTTAATTAGATGTGATAACAAATCACCATATAGATACTATACAAAATAGGAAATATGTTTCCCGTCGATAGCAATAGACTGTGAATATGATGTTTATTTTTGTGCTCAACTTCCCTTTCATCCATCCAAGATAAATAAATAAATCAAAACAACTTCACAGTCAGAAAAGCCTGGTTTATTTTGGATGGGGAGACCAGACCCACACTGGAAAATGCAGCGACTGACGGAGGCAGACTAAGAAAAGCAGAAGTAGCTCCGTTCTTTGAGACATGTAATATTAGTTAAACTGTGGACAGAATTCCAAAGCAATCTTTAAAACAAAATAATAAAAAAAAATGATATTAAATTACCAGGGTGCAACGAAGTGATGCCCCCATTTCCATTACTTGTGACTGGATGGGAACATTTTAAGAAACAATTCTTATAATATGCTCTTCATTTTGCATCCAGTGAGAGGTGAGAAAGCGGTGAGGACATGATTGCAGGAGCAGTGTGGGGACGTCTGCCGCCACTGCTTTATAAAGCTTCTTTATCCCCGGCAAAAATGTACGCAGCCATCTGGTGACTATGCAGGAAAATCCCCATATTACCTCCTGCTCAGGGCAGAGCTCCTCCTGGGCCAGCAAGCTTTACTCCGTGTCCTACTGTCTGCTGCTGCCTAATTTGTCCATAAACACTCTTTGCACTAGCTACATTGCAAAAGCAAACACGTTTTATTTGATATCAGGGATAAGTAATTTCTTATCTTTCAGAAAGCTCCACGTCTTATTCAGAGGACAACATTCAAGGTATAGTGATTCGTATTCATAAGACTCAAACACTTCCCTTAAATTCTAAAAAGAAAATTTAATGCAAAAGATCCATGACGAGCCGGGTTCAAAGTACAGTTCCAGTGGTTTATCATTTACAACAAACTTATTGGCAGTCACACACGCACTTAAAATGGAGTAGATGTAGAATTTTCTTCATGTCCTATCCTGAATTTCTTGCATCAATAATAAATAATGACAGTAGTAATAAATAGATTACTTTGTCTCCCCCAAACAACCAGAACAGGGACATTTTGAATGACCGTAGGCTCTCGCAACTGAACATATTCCATTGATATTGTTTTTTTCTATCAGAATAAGCCGAGTAATGAATTATTCATCAAGAGGCTTTATTAAAATGTTCACATTTAACCAAAAATCTCAAAACAGGAAAAAAACCCATGCTTTAATATTCTTTACAAGTAGTCAATGAAAAAAATTATTTTTAATTTTAAAGCACAAATGCACTGAAGCCCATAAACATAAAGAGAGTAACTGACAAATCTAGCGTACTGCTGTTTTACTTTCTAGCAGGACTATGATAACTTACACAGGTGAAACCCAACAATTAGCCGGAAATAAAAGACTGCAATAGAAATGCCACCCGCCCCACCGAGTCAGCGTTTCCGGGAGCAGCTGTCATGGCGCAGGCTCTGTGCAGGGGGGGTGGGGGGGCTTGGGCCGCCTGCTTATGTAGCATACCGCTTGGTCCACTGTTTGGCTATTCTGTCGTGCTCCGCTCTGTTTGTCATGTACTGTGTGGCGATGCTTCCAACCAGCGGGTCAGCTGGACAAGGAAAGAATGATGATCACCGTTCCACACAGAACTGCCATTAACATAATACTAACGCAAGACGACTGGAGCTTTATGGGAGCAGAGATCATCATAGCTGGGAGTAATAATTTCATAAGCAATCCTTGCTTGAGTAAAGTACAGAGGAAAGCTGCCAGGTCTTATCATGACAGTCTTGCGGATAACCGCTGTAAATGAAACTAGTGAAATCCTATTTGTGCTGTGGGTTTGTCATGTCATCTGCTGACATTTACCATCAATACACTGACAGTAAGAAGTGATTAAATCTGTCCCACAAGAGAACACGTTATAGATCAAGATGCCATTTTTCCTGTAAGTAAACCTCATTTTAATGCAGGACTAATATTTGTGCCTCATTGTAAACACTTGAATTGTATTGCGACAGACCCTTCTCACACTTTGCCAGCATTTAATAGATGCTCTGTATCTTTACTTCATTTTATGAGAAAACATTACAGAACAATAACTTCTGTATTGTAGTGGAGCTACTTTCCCATTATCAACTGTCAAATTTCTCTTTATTTTTTGCAGAATCTTCTGCCATAAAAAAAAGAATATGGTGAAATATCAAGATATAAAAACCGTCTGACCCCTGGTGATATAAGAGGTTGCATGAATTGAAACAAGGTTTTAAAGCTACTACAATACATCCAGTTCAGGAAAATAAACATTTTGCTTAATGGAATACGGATTCCTCATTGAGACCCATGGCGAAAGCAGAGATGGGGACCAAGTACAGGTCATCTAGTGCAGGGGATAAGGCCTTACTCGATGGCCTGATAAGGCCTTACTCGATGGCCTGATAAGGCCTTACTCGATGGCCTGATGGTGATGTGCCCATTCTGTCAGCGACAAGACTCCAACCCACAACATTCCGGATACAGGCACAGATCCCTAACTTACTGAGATACATGCTGCCCTCTGTAATCACACAATTACCATACCATGCAACACTACACAGTCAATTTAATGATCTTAAGCATTGACCAGTTAATACCGTCATGAAAGAACCACCTTATAAGCAAATTGGGGGGGGGGGGTGGAGACACCTACCAGGGTTACAGTCTGTGAGCAGAGAGCAGATGGACAGCAGCACTTTGGAGATGGTGAGGGCAGGGCTCCAGTTGTCCTTAAGAATGTCCAGACAGATCACACCCTGACTGTTGATGTTACAGTGGTAGATTCTTGTGCGAAATGTTACCTGACAGACAGCAAAATTTCAGTTTTGCCATTACCTTTAAATATTTCCACTCATACTAAAACATTCTATTCATATTTGTGTTTTATTCCCTTTCATTCAGTATTATATTGGTACTTTCGAGCAGTGACACTGCCCTCTGGTGGTGGGAGAGACACACAGCACAAGGAATGCAGTGCTTTTCCTTATAGAGTTCCCCATACAGGATATATGCACTGCAAATCCACAAGTGCATCTCAGGCACTAAAGCATTCAAGCTCCATCCTCTAGTAAAAACCTGCACTTTGCCATTTCTCAGCAAGTATGAGACACTCGGGTACTGGAATGCCATACACTTCATGGCCTCTTGCTTACCCGGCTTTGCTGCACACTTTCATATAACTTACAAACCATTACATTTTAAGATGAGCACATCATGCCCCCCAAACGGGTACCTAGAAGTAGTGCTAAAGTGAAGGTGAGAAGGAACACCAAATCTAAATAAAGTCTATAATGTGTTTTTAGTACAGGTAGTCCAAGACTTACCATGGAGATGTGCAGGCGAGACAGGGTTTGAAACGCCAAAAACACAGGAAAATAAAAATATATGCACGCTAAGAGCAAAACAACTGAGCTCTGCCGATCACTAGCGAGTGTAAGGCATCTCACAAGGCGTGCGAGGCATCTCACAAGGCGGGAGATGCATCATACGTCTCGGCAGCATCCCAGCATATCATACTGCATATGCTGCTATGCTTGCCTGCCGTGCGAAACTTAAGGTATATATTTTTCCAATTTAGTTGTATCGCTATGGTCATCACAAGATCGAAAATATAAGGCAAACCATCGTAACTCGGGGACCATCCGTACTAGGTAGGCCTATAGGGAGAAAATGCCTACTGTGTGAGCATATTGTAAGAAAATCTACAAGTAAAGCAGCAGAATTAAAGGGGAGTGATGATTATACAGTGTTCCATAAATGTAGCTTTCTGAGAAGAGATTCCAGATATTTGTTCATTTATTAAACAAACTAAAAAATACACTCATTAGTCATGACCAAGTCACCACTAAGATACTTGAATTTAAAAATGAACAGGATGGTTGTCTGACTATACCTTGGGTGGTTTGAAGGGGTAATCTGGTGTGAACGCGATGTCAAGGAAGAACACCCCTCCTTCATATACAGACCCAGGGGGCCCAAGAATCGTGGACCTCCATTCATATATGTTGTCCCCTTTTGGTCCAGCACTGAAAAATAAGACTGCGGAATTAGTGTGTGATGCAGGATCTAGACAGCAGTTGTCCAAAATATAAGTGTCCCAATAAGATACAAATGGACCATGCTTTAGAATCCTGGTGAAGATTCTGGCGCAAAATACTGACATACAAACTGTTGGACAAACATTGACTGGTCAGTGAAACCTCATTTGTGATCGCCAAGATATTTTGTGATAGTTAAGATTCAGAAGCTTCTGACCACGTACCTCCTAATGCAAAACACCAACATTACAAGAAAAAGAAGAAAAAAAAACTGTTGTATGCTGAATCTGGGTAACGCCTACCTTTACCTACACACAAAAATTCATGGCTGGGTACAAGCCCTGGTTTTGAGTTCATGGTTTGTTGCAAATATTAGTTGGGGGAATTTGAGGGGAATTTCTAACAGCTTATTTAAACTGCAATTAGAAACTGCTTTAAACCAAACAAAAGACAATGCGTCTGTCGATGTGTCCGTATATAAAAAAAAAAAATCCAAAGCCATGCACATTTAAGAATAAAAATGCAAAATAAAAATTCAAAGATAAAACTGCATCATAAAAGATCATAATGATGTACATCCCGTTTAAATCCTGTCTTCCGAGTATGGCTGTATACCTGTAGCAATAAAGCTTAGTTATTTTTTGGCTCGGTCTGAAATTCCTAGCAATATGTGAGTTTGGTACATCAGCAGACAGTCTGAGTTTTATCACCTACACTCTCTCTCCAGTGTTGGTGCAATTTACTGGGAAAGTGTCCCCAACCTAGTCACTTAACTGGTGTGGGAGGCTCGTCACGTTCTCACTTTGCCACTATGACTGACTAACACTAGCACTAGCCAACTAATGGCCAAAAACACCAACTTAGCATGACGATTATCCATGTTGAACATTTATTTGTGCATACCGGTCCTGTCTGCATTAAGAAATATTCATTTCATTGTGCCTTCTGAACCGAAAATGATGTCACTGAATGGTAAATGATGTGTATCATTACAGTATGTGGAAAAAAAAGCTCTTACGTTTAGCAGGTCCAATAGCAGCTAAATAAAGAGCTATGAGAAGCGTGTGTTAGTCCAAAGGCAAATTGTTAATAGCATAACTTTATCCGCAAATATGGTCCCTCTTCAAAAATGTTAGCATCTCTTTTCCGGGTTCTTAACCAAACTGCCCAATATAACCTAATTCCTCTGATTCTCCAGAGTGATCCAGTTCTTAAAGCAGACTATCTCTCCCTTTTGCATAAATATGGCCACTTGTCGGTGGGAAAATTGCCAGACAGCCCATTAGCTTTGTTTAGAAGATGAAGCTACTGTGGAAAAGCAGCAGGTACTGAAGACAGACGGGGGTGGACTGTGGTTTTTGGCCATGTACAGAATTACGAAATCCCAAGGCTCACCAACATCAAGTGTATTTACCACCATTGCATAAAGCTGAACAGGGTGAATACACATTGGTCAAAATGAACCCCCCCCCCCGACACACACACACACAATGACTCAAGAGTGTTTGAAACACTTCGCTATAAAGAAGAACCAATGAAGGAGGAGACAGAACCATCTCGAGAGGGGGAAAAACTGCCATCAACATGTATCCAGTACTCTCTATAGCTCAGAGCTCATATCACAGGTTCTGACGTTGCACAAAAAAATCATTATATCAAGAACATTTCTGTCAGTTGCTGTCTTCAAATGTGATGCATTACTCCTGATTAAGGGATTCAAAATTTTTCCCCCCTAGAGGAAATCTGTGCCAAGCAGTCATTTAAAATTCTGCTATGAACACATATAATTCAAGTGGACCAGCTTGTCAGCGATGACAGTCTTGCTTGTTAAAGTGTTTTGAAGAGATGAAAAAGGACTACAATAGTTCTCTAAACCATGCATATTTTATGAAAGAGTAATAAACGTTCAATCTCAGTGTCATTTCATAACAATTAAAAACTACAAGTGCAGTGAGCTAGGTACCAGTGTGATGACAAGCCATTTCAGTAAAAACTATTAAGACAGATGCTTAATTTTACCTGACGACCCATGTAAACACCAAATTAGAGCTGGGTGGTATCACATGTCGATTATATCGTGCACGTGCAATAATCACCCGGGCTTTAGATGATGTGCGAAACATTTGGCCAGATGCCAGCTTTTCGGTACTATACATACATTTCCGTACGCCCCAAAGTTTGGTAAGCAGATTGGTAGTATGGCTAAAATATCAACATGGCAGATTACGATGCCCAAGTTAGTAATCGGTATAAATTCGGCATTTCCTTACCTTTAATAAATGTATCGGACTTTAAACTGCAAAAAGTAGAGCCACACCACCAACGTCTTTATAGCGTGTTTGTTGTGGCTACTGAGCCGTTCCATTCTTTACTGCCACTTCAGTGCATATCCCATTGAAGCATACCAAAGCGTAGTATACCGAAACTATCATGTGGTGCGCGCCAGTAACCAAATCTAACAAACAAATATACACCCAGTTCATACAGATTAATGTGTTTTGGGTGTCACAAAACATCTCATTAATATTTTAGCTGTACTATTAATCTGCTTAAACTGTGGCCGTAAATAAACATCCGTATAGTACCAAAAAGCTGGCGACCGGCCAAATGTTTTGCACGTCATCTGAAGCCCTGGTAACTATTGCACAGGCGGGATATAATCGATACCTGATATTGCTCAGCCCTACACCAAATTAAAGCAGCGCCAACAAAGCACATCCATGACCATATGCATGCCACCACTCTGCAGAATCCCCAAGTGGTGCAAGAAGTCAGTTTTATAGACATGGGTCAGATGACCCATTCGGATGGAGGCACATGGGTACTTCTGGATGGGTTTTCGGTAACCTTGGTACTGTCAGGAGGCTGTTCAAAGCAGAACAGAACTGTTGCCATTTCTCTGATCAAGTACTAAAGGAGGCAGCTGAAATGGCAGAATGGGCCTACCCCTTTAAGAGATTTAAAGGGTCACAAATAAATCAGCTAATAAACCGACTACATGTGCGGTGCAGCATTTCCCTGCTGTGTTCCACATGCACACAGAAGTCCACAGCGGGAGAAATGCAGCAGCAGAATCACACAGCTGACACTGGCCCCTTACTCTGGCTGTGTCCGACGTGCATTTAGAGGCCGTGCCAAAAAGGCCACAGGCCGAGCTCCCCCCTCTGCTCCCTTAGTGCTGTGGTTTCAGAGGCAGATTCTGGGCAGGAACTGCCACAAGAAAGAAAGCCAAACAGGTCGCACAAAGCTCTCATTTACCAAATAAAAGAATATAATCTAAACGCAGATTGTCCCTGGAGACACACCGTTCATGCAATCACTCTTTTTCTGCAGTTTGCTTTTGCCTTAGAGACCAAAAGTCTGACCATATGCTTTGAAGAATCATTTGCTTACATAATTTTATGGGATTTTCCTCCCCTGTCTATTTACTTTAGAAGTCACATTGGGCAATCATTTAAAGCTCTTACTGAAATTATCACTCAAAGTTTACTCATACTGAGATATTAACTAACCGTAAATTAAAGCCATGCACTTGCACGTCACAAAACACCGAGCACGTTTTTTTCCTCCCTCGGTATTTCTAGCAGCTGCTTCAAATGTTTTAGCCAACATATAATTATGCTATTCACACAACCATAAAACCTATGCTACCACCTGAAGGCATTACTGGTCTAAGAAGTGAACTATCAGATCACATTGACCCGGGGCTCCACCTCTGTGGTTTCTCTACTGAACTGCCACACAAAGGCAGCCATGAGCATCAGCTCTCCCAAAGCCAGCACTTTTCATTAAAATGAAAGAGCACATGGACAACTAGCTGTCAGAAATACAGATATTTGTATAGTATAGTCAGTGCATGGAGTGCACATTAAAAATTCAACATCCTATTTGAAAACTCAAAGCAAAGAATTTATCATGCAACTACTGGATTTTTATAACAAAAACTTTATATTCAGTCTTAATTTAAAATTTATTTTAGATATAGACAGATTTATGCCTAAAAGGTACCAATTATGTACTCAGATAAAAGCCAACAGCAGAAATTAATTTCAATAGACTGATGGCTCATCCATTAACAGAAAGTGCAACTGAAATTAAATATATTGTTTTTTTTAAAACAAACCTTACATCAAAATAAAAAAATTCTTCAAATGAACTAATGCTTGCATGTTCAGCTTCGAATTTACATTTTTTTAAGGAAAATTAACATGTCGACATTCTCAGGCTTTAGCAGAGATCTCTAAATTCACAATGTCCCCTGCAGTCGGAAAAACCCTTTCACTCGGGACAGAGGTGGCTGGTGTGGGGAGGTATGCCTTAGCTAGAGGAGAAAGCAGTGGGTACATCTTAGCATTCTCCTTCCAGGGAAATAGACAGTTCTATATAGACGTCTATTTCTATATAAATAGGGTGACCAGATAATCCATATCAATCCGGACACTGAGCTAGGGCAGGATTTGTAAACTTGCATTTAAATAATAAAAAAAAACTTAAGTGCTGCATTCTTGCTGTGTGCCGATTGGTCAGTCTCCTATAATTATGCACGTGTCACTAATGTTAATGTGAAACAGCCAGTTGCGTCTTTCAATCAAGGAAACAAACCAGTCAAAGCACAAGTAGAAATTAACTATTTAGCCAAGCAAATGAGTCTTTCAGGTAGTTTGTAAAGTAATTTGTAAAACCTGAAGTACCTCAAAGTGTCCAGGACGACATGTATTATATGGTTACCCTATAAATAGACGTTTAGGTTACCCGTCTTTTACAGTGTTTGCACGCCGTTTTCGCATGAGATTATTGAAAAGCCAAAATGCCGCCACACTGCCGATTTAAAGCCGGGCAACGTGACTGATGTCGTGAAATCAAATTATGTTACATCTTTCTTTCTATTAAGTACTTGTTCTCATAAAGTAGCGATTCATTTTCCACATCAGCCGATGTGAGTAGTCATAGATGTACACCAATTTTTAACAGATTCACGGTGCATCGTTACATGCCTAGTTGCTACCTACCCTTACTAGTGCAAACTTTAGTTAAAAACACTGGTAATAGCCAGATAGTTACACAGACACACCCATCTCAAAAATATAAATGGTATATTTGCATAGCACTCCACGCGGGTATAACTCCTACAGGCAATCTCCAGTCTCTCTGGAGATGCATCCCCAACTTAATCAAGTAGCAATGCAACAGTGAAACTAAGCTCAAAAATAAATCAGCTTTTCACCATCATACAAGACTGGATCCACTTGCATTCACATCTGGAGCCCTTTTGTTAAAATGTAGTTAAATCAGACATCTAAGTGCCAATGTACGAGTACACTGCAGCACTACATTTGAGCAATTCCCGAACTCAGTCTGACCCACAAGCTATAATGCTGCTCTAACCACAACCGGTCAATTAATGCTGAATTGCCCACTCAGACAAAGCCCCAAGTTAATAGGAGGTAGGGCATTACATAGAGCAGCAGGTTTATGAAGCACTATATAGCAAAACTTAAAACACATGGCCATCTGCGTGCTGCACATAAGACTGTAAGCAAACGTGAGACTAAGTGAAAGAACGCCAATGAATAAAGCAGTACGATCCTTACGAACAAACGTCCGACGTATAACCAGCACAGACAGCTGGAAGCTTAAAACGTCCTAAAAACAAAGCGCTCCCTTCGGAGGGCCAGCGGGGGCCAGCGGGGGCCAGCGGAGGCCAGCGGAGGCCAGCGGAGGCCAGCGGAGGCTCGGCAGCCTCACCTGCAGTTGGGCGGAGGATCCAGCGTGATGTCGGCCAGCTCCTTCTGAATCCTGCCGGGGGACAGAGAGCGGACGGCGCGTTACCCCCCGCGCACTGCGCGCCCCCGATCGCCGGCGCGTTACCCCCCCGCGCACTGCGCGCCCCCGATCGCCGGCGCGTTACCCCCCCGCGCACAACAACATGGCCGTTTGCACTAACCGCCCCCCCAAAGCATTAATAACTATCCGCAAAGTGCCCCTGGCGCAGACAAGAACAAGTGCGCAGCGCTTACAGGTGGATCCCGAGCCGGTACCGGCGGTTCGGTCACTCGGGTCGCAGCACCAGCTGCCCGCGGAGCCCCTCACCTCTTGGCGCTGCTGGAGAGCGGCTTGGGCGGCTTGCTCATGCCGCCTCTGCCCTCGCGTGTCCCGGCGACGGCGCCTTTCTGCTTGGGCTGCTGGCCGGAGGAGGACGAGGATGCCGAGGAGCTGCTGCTGGCCCGCGAATCCTCATCCGACATGCCGGCCTCGGGCTCGGAGGGAGGGAGCGGACCTGCGGGCGGCGCGCCGGCACAGTTGAGCCGAGTTTCGGAGGGCGCCGGCCGGGCAGCTCGGGTGGCGGCGGGGGGCAGCTCGGTGTGCCGCGGGCCGGGCTCCCCCCGATCGCCGCCGCCGCTCTGACCCGCAGGTCGGCGGCCGCGGCCCCATTAGCGCGGAGGTGACCGAGGTCGGCGTCCGCCCGGCACCGCGGAGCGCACACCGGCTGCCGGCGGCTCCGTCCGCAGCCGAAGCCCAGTAGCTGGGGCACTAGCCGGTTGTTCTGGTTACTAGCTGGTTAGTTGGGTTACTAGCCGGTTAGTCGGGTTACTAGCTGGTTAGTCGGGTTACTAGCCGGCTGGCTAAGCCTTCGTGCTGCGGGAGGGGGAGGGAAGTTCGGCGCGACCGGAGCCGCGCGTCCGCTCCGGCCGGGGGCTGTCGGAAGGCGGTCGGCTGGAGCCCTCCGGGCCGCTCAGAACCGACGGCCCGTCCGCGAAGCCCGACCGGCGGCGCTCCCCACACGCCCGGCCGGTCCCGTCGCAGCCCAGTTAGCTAACCCGGCCATTAGCCAGGCAGCCTCTCCGGCCGGACGGGCGCCCCTCTCCTCCTC
>JAODKM010000126.1:17476042-17501811 GCA_026780845.1 Petrocephalus sullivani
CCCCCCCCCCCCCCCCCAAGACACTTGTAACAATGGAGCCCTTGAGGATAAATTGTAAGAAATACCATCGTCTATCCTGCACTTCTTCTGCAGAGTCTTGTCCAGGTATCGTTGGGATGCAGAGAGTGTCTGAAGATAAGAGTTAAAGACAAGTTTGTTGTCTAGGCAACCAGCAAGAGGGGAATAACTGCGGGGTTGCGACATATTTTGGCTGTGGGGTTGTGCTCACTGTCTGTGACAGACTGTGTTTGAAGTCCTTTTGGCACTAGAAAATATCTAAAGACAACTGTGCACGGAAAAGCTGGTCTTCCTGAAACAAAGCCCCTGTAAAACAGCAGCAGAGACTAATTCTGTCATCAACAGGTTATCCTCACCTTGTTATCCAGGTTATCCGCTAATTTCCAGTAGGTACATTCACACTGAGTATGAATCAAACTACTGGACAGGAAGTAACTGAGGGGAGGTAGGAAGGCAAGGAAACATTATGTAGCAAAAGCAGGTCAGACTCAAATGATTATCACTGTGCATGAAAATGGAATTTAAATAGATTCCTTTATCGCTCCTTTATGAAATATCTCAGAGACGCCCATTAGCATGTGTGTCCACAGACGGCAACAGTCGATCGGAGTGATTGCTTTGCTGAGCTTCAATCAGAAGCAAATTAGGCTATTAAGGGTTTCGGGGAACTGACTCGGTGAGAACACAGAAGTGAAGCCCTTTGTTACCGTGTCGCCCCCGTAGCCCCTAGCTAACGATGATGGCTCGTCTTCAGATGAAAACTGCACTTGCAAGGAAAAGACTTGAGGGGAAGTCATCATCATAACCAATAGAAGTGCTTCAAACGATAAAAATAAAATTCATATGAGACTGAAAGCCCACAAGCTGAGTCTCCTGAAATATGTAATGTAAGAGAGCGTCAATCTTGGCGTAAGGCAGTTTGGGAGTAAAATGCTATTAACCCCCCCCCCCACACACACACAAACACTCACACACACACACACACACATACACAATGAATGTTGAATATGCTATAATTGAATATGTTCCCCTAATTATTTTCTGTTTTCTGGCATAATTGGTGCAGTGAACGTGACTCTATTCACAGAAAACGCAGCTTTTTCTCTGGATCTGATCATTACCATCGCTCCGCTGCATCCAAGACTGCCTGTACCGACATCCCTGCCTGATTCACGAGGATGCCTTCAACACCAATAAGTGTTTGTGCTGTAATACGATACAGTCATTCGTTATGTGCGCACAAGGTGAATTTAGCGTTTAGCACTGCCTGTTTTTTTACATACCCTGGAAAAACCATTAAAACGCAACCATGACCATCATCGTGTCTGGGTGAGTTAATAACCATGTGGGGAATGCGATAAATTACTAATGCACTTCTTCAGTGTCTTTAAACGTAGCCAAATTAGTTAGCCAGTGATGTCTTAAACCTTACATCAGTTTAATTGTATATAATGTGGATCCATCCGTTTATCCATCTTCCTGAACCAAGTGTGTGACAAACCTGGAGCCGATCCCAGAGGGCAGTAGGAGACTGGATGGGATAAAAAATGAAGGAATTTTTTTGCACAGTTACATATGATTTCTCTCTTACCCACATATCATACTCTGCTGTAAGACACACACTGGTGTACAGGTGCGAGCTAAGCTTGAGGTCAGAGCTCTGGGTCAGCCACTTATCCAGCAGCCCTGGAGCATTCATGGGGGTTAAGGGCCTTTATGGGGGTTAGGGGCCTTGCTCGAGGGCCCAACAGTGATGGTGGGCGGCGAGTAGCCCAGCTGGTTAAGCCTCTGTGTCTGTGACCCGGTCGTCAGACTGAGCCACAGTAGAAAAGTCACATCTTCGTTGAGCCCTTGAGCAAGGCTCTTAACCCTCCCCCAGAATCCAGAGGTGTGACATAAATAGCTGACCTTGTACTCGGGCCCCAAGCTTCGCTCTCGTTTGTGTATGTGTGTGTGTATGTTTTTCTATACTTGTGAGGTCCTTCACAAAAAAATGTGGCTAACTACTCAAAACTACATTTTATAAAAATCTGTGAATGCAATCAAAAAAGTGAAAATGCCAGAAGTCTTGTATTTCGTTGGGTTATGGTTAGGTAGGGGTTGGGATATTATTGTTAGGGTTGGGGTTATGTCCACAGAAATGAATGGCGAGTCCCCACAATGATAGGAGTATTCATGTCACACAGGAGACCAGGGTGGCAGATGCGGAAAGCAGCATTCCTAAGTACCTGTACTTGCAAATGATAAATACAGGATTCCTTTCATTTCAAGTAGCTGTTCTGCTGAAGATGGGATTCAAACTGGCAGGCTTCCAGACAAAGAGCCCAAACTGGCAGATCCAAACACCATCAGTGAATGCCAGTCCATCGTAGGTCCCAAATCTCACACACTGCAGATAGTTTAGATATACAAGTTTATACAAGCATCCATTTTTGAACTACAGGAGGAGACCTGTGCAGACACGTGGAGAACATGCAGACTCCTGCCATTCACAGCCGGGGTGGGTATCAAACCCACAACCTGCAGGTCTGAGGCTGCATTGCTAACCACTGAGCCGCTGTAATTGTGTATATCGGTTATATGCTTCCACCAGATTTCATTGAATTACTTGATGAGAGGAAAAGTAAGATAGCTATGGTTGGGTATTTATAAATAACAGAAGCCAAGACACCTGCTGTGCGTGCTTATGCCGTAAGCTGACCCACTTTGTTCCCACCATCTCTTCTTCCTCTCTTGTCCTGAGCTTTGAATTCAGTTTTTTGAGTTGGAATTCACAGCCACAGTAGCATGTAAGTCAGTTTGGCTGGGGCGTTTTTAGGAGCCGGTGGAGTTCAACTTTTTGATGTAAATTTCTGTGAGGTTTCTTTTGAAAATAACTGCGAGAAAAAATCAATCCCAGCATAAAAGAAGTAGCATATATAAATGTAAAAATAAGCTGTAAGTATGGGGGGGGGGCGGGGGGAGTTAATTACAGCGCTGTGTTTTATGCTCCCAGCATGAGGCTGCACTAAGAAGCTGCTCCCTTTGTGCTCCATTATTCCCCATTTTAACTGCTCCGGCTTAAGCCAGCACTGCGTGCAGTGAATTTAAACATTCGCCTGCTATCTGTCGCTTCCCTTTATTTTCTGCTTTCACAAGTACATTCTGCATTGTGCGAGCGTGCGAGCGTGTGAGCGGGGCTCCCTCGCCTCGCCGTCGAGCGCGCTAACTTGGGAAGAATCCAAAACATCGCTGGTAGGACGGGAGAAGGATGAAGTTTTTTTTTTTTTTTTGGGACGTGATTTGAGATTTTGTGGCTGCTGTAGAAGCTTGGTGGGCAGCAGTACGGCCCGGCATTCCCGGGGGTCTCAATCCTGCCTGGATTTGTAGCTTGCATGCCTACCTCATGCATGCCTCAAGTCTCCTCCAGGTATCTGCTGTCCTTCCATCATCCAAACAAAGTCCTTGGTCTGTAATTGTGAGTGTGAGCTTTGCGATTGGCTGACATCTCAGTTCCTTCTTCCTCCTGGGATTCCTTCTAGGCTCACCTTATGGACGATAAATGGATGGATGAAAGTTTGAAGTATATGCATGAAAATATTATTACTGTAGCTTGTGTGCTGCAAAACTTTCATCAGTGGGAACTTCATTACAGGTGTCTGGACTGACTTTATCCCATTATGGGTGATCAACATTTACATTGCACACAACATCCCGGGATGGGAAGTGATGGCATATTCTCAATAAGTTAGGCAAATATACATAAGGAGCTGTGATCCATTTAAATAAGAGTTCAAGCTACGAGACTTATTTGGATTCTGTCAACTTCTATTCACATTTTCCAATTCATCCATCCATCCATCTTCTACCTGTATGTCCTAATCAGGTCCATGGGTTCTGTATGTCTGTTTGGGGGCAGTGTGTGGCTCAGTTGGTTAGGACTGTGTCTGTGGTCAGAAGGTTGGTGGTTCCAATCCCAAGGTTAGCAGAATGATTTCATTGTTGAGCCCCTAATCAAGGCCCTTAAGCCCCCAAAAATGTGTATAGCTTTGGATAAAAGCATCTACTAAATAAATAATATGTACTTTATTTATTTTATTAATTATTCCTGGGAAAGGATCCAGACCCTGCATTAGATTTTTTTGGAAGACAGATGGTTTAGTCTTTAGTTTAACAGAAAGATTGCGATATCCCACAGCTCTGAGTTTCATGTAATGTTTCTATCAACCAGTCAGGCAAACCACTGAGATACACCAAACTTTTTTTTAAAAGCTTCAACAATGAGCAATATGTCATGTTGACAAAAATATACCCCAACAAGCAAAACAAACGCTGATAAACAGACCAGACCAGTTCAGCATTCTCCTAAAATCTCTTCCCATTTATTGACCAGCAACTGAACTATGAACTGAGGAATAATCAATGACAGGATAATTGGATTTTCACTTTTAAAATTAAAGTATAGATATGCATTTATTTAATGTGAGGCCCCTGAAAGATATGAAAATAAATAATGAGATCAATGTAAAGCAAGTTGCTTTCCTCAACGAGGAATATGACTAAAAACCCTCAGTCCTTTCAGAAATCAAGGCACCAGGACACACGCTGACAACATGCATGAAAAGCCATGGGCAAGATATATCAAAAAAATATATCAGTTTATCAAGGTATATCGTATAGTAGCTTGGGCTGAAATGTGTTCTTTTACAGAGTACATGGTTCTCTGTTCTCCCATTCAAAGATACAGAGAAAGGGAACGACAGAAGTTTAGGTCACATTACAAATCCAAGGTTTAAGATTCTCAGAAAATCATTTGTTATTAATTCATAGGCATGAAAACATCTCTTAAATGCAAACATCACCCTTGACTTTAACCTAAAATAAATACCTAGATACCTAGAGGTTGATGCTTTTTTTGATAAGCTCACGATCACCACAACATAAAGATGCGCCTCATTGATGTACTCGTCACAGGCTTGTCTTGCAACTACAAAGAAATCACCTTGTAGCTCTACAACCGGGGGAATGTTCCACACAGCATAATTCCTCAGTTAGCTGGGTTAACTTAAACTAGATGTCATGATTGTCCAATAAGGGTTTAGGTAAGGAGCATTCCTATTGGACAATCATGACTTTGAGCTTCAGTTAACCCAACTATCTGAGAAATCCTGCTTTGTCTAACACTGTCCCCTCAGGCAGGGATTCAAACCCTGGTCCCAGAGGTACAAGGCAACATTGCACCACCATAAGCTCTAAGGCAATTGGTGTAAATAATTATGTCCATAATTGATTTAATTGAACATTCTCTCAGTACTGAGGTTATTGAAATTGGAAAACATATTGTGTTCACCAATTGATTTTTTTCCCTTGAGCTAAATTATTTAACTTAGTTTTAGTTACACACTGTGACAGTTTAATTACACTGTTCTTTGTCATCTGCTTCAAATTCCACTATAGTTTAAACATAGTCACTATTCAGCTTTAACTGGAAATTCTCCCCATTTAAAAATATACACATGCCGAACAACATACCATACAATTTGTGGCCATAGAAATTCTAATGTGCCCTAGAAAGAACAAATGGTGTGGTAAGATATTCTGAATTTTGTGAGTTAGACTACCCCTGGAATAAAACCTCTAGTCCAGTATTTTACCTCTGGTCCAGGCATTTTCTGCAGTCCGCTTGGTTTATTGCACTTTTGGGACTGCAGAAATAAAATGGAGAGGAGATAAGGTAAGTGCAGAAGAAGCATCCTTTTGTGTAATGAAATTAGCCCACGAGAGAGCTATTTAATTAATTCAAATACACCTTTATCTACTGTGGAGAGTCTCTTTCTCAAGCAAATGATTAATGTCCAGGGAGTGGCTGTTTATTAACAGAGGCTGAATTGAAAGAGGAATTAAATCTAATTCACTGTTTTTTTATTATTGAACATTGTTTCGTTATGATTTTTCCTAAGCAGTACAATATAAACTACAAACTTAAGGATAAATATTTCTCATTTTTACACACACACACACACACACACACACACACACACACAAACACACGCATACCATCTTTATGGGGACACTCTATTCATTCCTATGGGCATAGCCCTGATCCCAACTATGACACCCTTAACCCCTACCCAGCCCTAACCTTAACCATAAGTAACCAAACAAAATAAGAGACTTTTACCTGAAAAATGGTCCGCACACTGTCAAAATAATAGGTTTTTATCACATTGTTGGTGACGTTTGGTCCTGGCAATGTAATATAAACATAATCCACACACACAGACACACACAATCACATTTATGGTATATGGGATACCTACAGTATATATGGAATCCATGTAATATATATGGAATACGTATATATGGAATACCTGGAATATATATGGAATACGTATATATGGAATACCTGGAATATATATAGAATACCGATATATGGAATACCTATATATGGAATACCGATATATGGAATACCTATATATGGAATACCGATATATGGAATACCTGGAATATATATAGAATACCGATATATGGAATACCTATATATGGAATACCTATATATGGAATACCTGGAATATATATAGAATACCGATATATGGAATACCTATATATGGAATACCGATATATGGAATACCGATATATGGAATACCTATATATGGAATACCTATATATGCATTGATGCTTCTGCTCGTCTGGAGTTTTTTCCATCCATCTGTCTCGTTGATTTTAGCTTCTCTTCATTTCTTTCCCAAGTTATACATTTTGAAAATGACACTGATGTGGATTTCCTCACTGTTCAATGAATGTGGTTCATCTCTCGTCCGCAAATAAAAAAAGGGTCAGATAAATCCTTCCCAAATTGCAAATTATAATTCCCAAATTGTCCTTGATTACCATGCAAATTGGCACTGAAAGATGTGCCAATTTTTAATTTCCTTTCTTGGAACACAGTATGGCCCCTTTTTTCAATCTGGCAGCTTATGTAAGAGGTATTATGTCATTAGAAGTTTCAAAACGAACCACATTAAAAGTAAAAAATTATCTGTGAACACTGTATTATAGCAAGTCTTTTTTTTCAAGGTTGGTCTTCTGTGCTTCTGCACATTAAGAAACAAATTAATTTATTACACTGAAAGTATCCCAAATGCCTGGGTTTGCGCTAGTCTACAACCGGCTGTAGGTGTGAGGCTGAAAAGAAAAGAAACTCACCTAAAAAGCTCAACAAAAAGTGTCCTAAGCTTATTGAAGATGGCAATAGGATTTTTTCGGAACCTGGATTAAGTCACTGTTGCATTTTGGGTAACGATTTAACCAGTTGTCCCATTCTGGCAGTCCCTTAGTTACCGTTAAACGAGTTGCGTAAATAAGAGGATAAATAGCAAATGTGTATTTTCAGTTTGAACTTTCGTATGCAGTATTCAACACGAGAAATCCTCAGAAAAAAAACGGCAAACCAGTGTAACGAAAGCTCAGGCTGTCAAGAAACCACCCTGAGTATTCCCTACCGTAGGCCCCGGGCGCGAGCTCTGCTTTGTAATGATACGGAGGAAAGCAGAGACCTGGTGGTTCAGCATTTTTTTCGTAGCTCAGACGCAGATACAGCCTGGCGTGGGTTGATTGTCAGCTGGATCTTTGGGCTTAGATGTTTTATTCAATGCCGTGTGCGGGCCTGTGATATTGCCGCGGGCAGGACGCGTTTCTCGAGGTGTCTCATGGCTTTTGTCAACACACATAGGTCGCAATTAAACGGAGAAGAAAGTGACACTGGATCCTTTGTTTCGTTCGGGAGCTAATGAGGGGAAACACCTTACATTTGGCGTGTATGGAGAGCAGAGCATAAGTACACCAAATAAGCATGTAGCGGAGAGGGGAGACTGAGGGACTCAGAGAGGTATTTAATGAAGATGTCAGATATAAGGCATTGCCATTTCTGAATGTATTTTACTGTTTTAGCAGGTCGCACAGTCCCTGGAGCAATTGGGGGTTTAAGACCTTTCTCAAGGACCCTACGGGGACTCAGGCTAGCCAGCTCCTGATTGCAAGCACAGCATTCTAACCAACTTAGTCACACCCCACCCCATACAACCACCCCACTGAACCAAATGAATTCACTTTCAATGCTGAGCTGGATAAACAGTTGGGAGAAGAATGAATAGATGGGTACTTTTCAACATACCACCAAGATGCATGTCACGTGCATGAGCTGTGATCAGCTGTGTGACACTGAAGACACTGGGAGATATCACTGCTTCAATGAAGGGGGAGTTTCCTGAAGCATCCTGGGAAACAGGGTATTCAACACGCATGCATACATCATGTACCTCTGAAAATATAGCATGTCTAACATAAAAAGACAGCAGTAATGGGAGTGAAAAAAAAGATGTAGGGAAATAATCAATATAACGGCTTACACAGGTAAATTGGACAGGGCTGTCAAATTAGCTGCTGGGACTGCGAGTCCTGTAAAAGCCAGGCTAAATCTTGGAACATTCCGCGAAGATGAGCGATGGTACTTCCATGGACTGCTGTGGAGCATCGTCTGTCAGGGGGATCCATCCGTCAGCTCCAACACCTGCAGCAGACTTCCAGACCTCCGTTACAGCTTCTCAGTCCAGCCAAAACATTCAGTCCTGACCTATGTGTGGACAGGTGTTTCCCAGAAGACCAAGCCTCATGCTTTGGGCGATGATGTATTACACATCTCCTTAAAAAAGAATGATGGTGTCCAGCACTGACTGCTTGGGTAACAAAAATGCACAGATTTATCTTGGTATAAAAAGATAACCCTCTAAGTAAGACAGAGAGTCTGGTTCGTCTTCTGTTATGAAGACAGAGTAATTCCCTTCTCTCTATAGTATGTTTAGCACAAAACACTAAACAGTCAATTATACATACAGCTCCCTGCATCCACCGTGAAGTTTTCTGAGCCTGTGCAGGAACCTAAGAATTCTTAGTTGTTTTCTTTTCTTATAAGCAGTAAATACACATGATCTTTATTCTAAGTGGTTAGTATGCTGGCTCAGTAGGTACCACTGTTGTCTCATGCCTCTTGGGTGGGTTGTCAGTCAGTGGGGGGCTCTAGTCCTGTGCTGTGCCACGTGTGGCCTGGGATTAGCTGGTGTGAAAGATGGATGTGCCTATGTTCAAAGATGATTGTTCAGTGGTGTTCCGGGAATCGTGTCTCTGTGTTCTGTGGTAACCCATGCTCTTGACTTGCAGCCGCATCGCGGCGAGGCTTTAATAGACGCCGTGAACGATTTTCCCTTCCCAGAGTCGGAGCAGACGGAAGCACTGAGGTATGTAATGAAGGTCAGCGCTCTCCACTCTGCTCCTTTGCCATTTGCTTACGTCAGGTATGGAGGCAGGGCTCCGCATCATCACCTGACAAAGCCCAATGTGACAAAACGCCGCTCACGGCACAAGGCCGATTAATAAACACCTGCGAAGGCGACGGTGCGCACGTCCACTTATCATCGGCAGGCCAATCACAGGAAGCATGGGGACACCTCGGGGCAGTATGCCAGCTCATAGCAGGGTGTTAACACACACTTAATCACTCTTCAGGCAATTTCGAGGTGGCCGGAAGAACACGCTTATTGGGCTGTGAGAGAACCTGGTGGCCAACAGGAAATGTAAGGAGATAGCAGCTACACAGAGCTAGGGCATGTCCTGAATTCCCAGGGAGAGCGAGTGCTACTTTGCAAACATCTATTAATATACATGTAAGAAGTGGGTGGTATGGAGGTGTTGATAGGTGAACGTCTTAGGACAAGGCCTTGGGTTCATTAGCATCACCTGTGCCCTGCCACTCATCGTATAGGACCGGGCTCTGTTTGTTTGTCCTCTCGAAAGCCACTTGGCTAGCTCTTGGATTTCCTGCTCTGGTGGCCAGAGAAGCGGTAAGGTGTCTGACTGAATGGCCGAAGCCAGGTTAATATTTAATTTTGGTGATCATTAAGTCACTTCCTGCCTTTGTAGTTTCACGTGCGGCTATCGTCCATTCGCAAAGGATGCCTATTTTACAACGCTCGCCTGGCTTAAAGTGGCACCTTAAAGTCAGTCACATATCTTCACCCTTTCATTACTCCTACCTATAGGTATTTTCGATAGCTTTTATTGATTCACACAGACCAGCCCAACAGCTCAAATGAGAGCAGCTCTTACCCTGTTTGTTTACCCAAGCGCTTCTGTCAAGTGACATACTGCTGACATGCAGCTTTTTCAAGTTATTGACTAAATATGTATCATAGTGACAGAAAGTGAACTGTTAATATTTTCTGTGATGAATTGTGCTCTGCTTGGCCGTTCAGTCTGTGATTATTATTATTGTTATTTTAAAGTGTGTAAAAATCGCGTATCAAGCTTACAGCATGCCTGACAGTGTAAATGCATCTGCACCTGTGAGCTATGAATAGGCGGAGTTGGAAAAAATATAAACTGTGTTGCACAACACATTATTTCCAGTATTTACATAACGCTAGGATCTCGCCTGGCTCCCAGTTTAGCTCTGTCCAGCAGACGCGAGAAGGCTTGGATATGCAGGAAGACAGCAGCAGGCATAGGGAAGGAGAGACACACTGAGAAATTCTTCACCCGTCCTACTCTGTGGTTAACAGTGGTACGAATTACTTAGTCAATGAGTTATAACTTATGGACCATGACTTTCAAATATAAATTTGAAACATGAAATTAGCGGGTTACTCCCCCTACATCAAACATAAATATGGTCTTAATAAGGATTTATCCTTTTCCCAGATGGGACATTCCCTACCATGTGGACTTCCTCAGATCCCCGCACTGGCTACGCGGTTGGGAGGTGGAAGATTAGGTGGGTGGATGGTGTTGTAATCCTTTAAACATGATACTGCTCACTTATTCTGATACATTTTAAGAGGGATAAATCCTCTAGACTAGACTGTTCTATCCTCTGTGCCAAAGTTGATGTCTTTTGGGCTGGTTGTCTTTAAGTGTGGGGTTTTATGAAATATCCGTCCATTTTTCTGTACCCACTTGTCCTATGCAGGGTTTGAGGGTCTGGACTTGGAAGTTATGGGCACAAGGCAGCGAATAACCCATTACAGGGCACTCACACACACACACACACACACACACATGCACCTATGGGCAATTTGGTAACTCCAATTAACCTCAGTATGTTTTTCGACTGGGGGGGGGGGGTAACTGGAGAACCCAATGGAAACTCCGCAACAACATGGGGAGAACATGTAAACTCCACACATGGAGCCGTGGCGGAGACTCTAACCCTGGTCCTGGAGGTCTGAGGCAGCACCGCACCACCCCTCTGTAAGCTCGCTGAAGTTCAGTTTCTTGACACTGAAATGTTGACATACAATCATGTGTGGCTTTGGTCTCATATATTACAAATGCCACACATGCAGCATCGCCAAATCTCTCCTACCGGTACCAGAGTGTGAAACCCTGAACACCCAGAGAGATTATACCTTAAGCATGAACTGGTTCCATTGGTACAATAAGTTTAAGGCACCCTTTTATGTGTTACTTAGAATACTCCAAAGCTGTGGAATACTCAGCTATACTGTGTGGGGACCCTGAGCAGGGCCACTGTATGCTGTGTAAAATGTATGGCGAAACAACGTACGCTATTGCTATAGTATAAAACCGCACGTTCATCCATTGGTTCTGTGGGTGGAGTTGTGGCCTTATATCTTCAAGGTCATGGACTTAAATCTGGAGCTTGCGTATGCTCCTCATGGTAACAAGGGCTTACCACGGAATCCTTTTACGTCTTCTTGCAGGTGGCGTGATCCAACATATCCAGAGTCTTCTTGTGTGATTGCACATGCGTGTGGATCAGTACCCCATCTAGGGTCTACCCTGATATACACTACTTCCTCAACTGGACAAGCAGTAAAAATAGGTGGAGATTCGCACGTATAACAGAATAACACATGTCTCAGATATGCTATGACTAAGTTCTTCCCAATGGAGTAACTTATGCTGGTTTAGGGTTGTAATGTAGTCCTTACTATCCCCCAGTGGTCACTACCCACAGACCTTATGAATTCTGTAGTCTGTGCAATATAAAAATATATTCAGAAAAAAGGCTTCAAACCCAGTACTCTGCCTTCTCAGATGGTGTATACCATCATTTCATAAACACCACAAAGCAATCAAAATACTGGCAGTCCCTAGGTTACGAACGAGATCCACTCCCTAATTTTGTTTTTAAGTCGAATTTGTAGGTAAGTTAGAAAAATAATAATACAGCACATCCTAATAGCAATAAATATACAATAATAATAGAAGTAACTACAAAAGGCACTGTCCTGTACCTCAAGCCAACAAAGCACCGAAGTCATGCAATGTCTTCACGATCGTCACAAAGTAGTGCATGCTTTCGATATTATGAACCATTGTATTTACCCTGAATATTTAATATAATGGGCTTGATGGCAGTCCGTCCGTAAGTATGAATTGTCCGTAAGTTTGGTGTTCGTAACCCGGAGACTGCCCGTATTTTGATTGCTTTCTCTGATGGCTCACGTTATTTTATTAGAATTCCGGCATGGGTTCTGCACAGAAACGATCAGTGTTACACCTTCATCGGCGAACATCAGAGTTCGGTCCCAATCTTCATTATTTTGATATTGAAAATATTTGAATAGTGAGTGCGAAAATATGCCGTTGGCTTGATATCAGAATCTTGACAGGAAAAACAGCACATATTGGTTACATTGTGACGGCCCCCCTGTCTGCAGTGAGATTAAATGAGCTACAAAAGACGAGGGATGACTGAAAAGATGAAAGCTATTTAACCGACTGGGCCTGCAGCTAATTACCTGGCCTTGTTGTGAAGGCCTGCCTCTTCCCCTTCGCGGATTCCCGTCAGGGTGATAGCTTCAATACTACAGCAGTAAATACCCTCCCCCGCAGTTGCTCGCTTCTTCACAGAGCTCCCGGGGGGTGCTGACAGCTCTCCGCGGACGTTGGGGGTGGGGGGGGGGGCAGTAACCCGCTATAACATTCCTGAAGGGAGAAGAGCGCTGCAGTGGGCTGAAGTACAAATTGGGTCATGCAGCATGAAGGCGGATCAGAGAGAGAGGGGCTCGATGGGCCCCGTGCAGACAGGGGTTGTGTTTATTTTTATTGGGCCAGTGCAACGGCATGGCTTGGTGACATCAGCATTGTTTGACACACACACGTTAGTATTCATATTTTTGTGGGGACCATCCCTTCATTTCTATGGGAAAAACCCTAATCCGAAATATGATACCCTTAACCCCAGCCCTAACCATAACCACAAGCAACCAAAAGTAACCAACAAAATATAAGACTTTTGACATTTTAGTTTTTGATTGCAGTCACAGATTTTTTTTTATTATTTTTTTTATAAAATTGAGTTTCCCCTTGTGGGGACCAAAAAAACATCAAAATAACGGGTTTTTATCACTTTATGGGGACATTTGTTCCCCACAATGTCATATACAGATGACCCACACACACGTCCAGGTTTGTGTGTTTACACATATAGTTCTCCTCTCCTTCATGTCAGGTTCTACTGGACATTCTTGTATTTTCCCACATTCAAACAAGATCGGGCCCAGGTAACCAGTAACTGTGAATTGCCCTTTTTATGTGGGCATGTGTGTGTGTTCAGATGTGTTCTGTAACAGGCCTGTAGCCAAAGATAAATTCTGTTGGGGGATCAGGCAAACGTACTGACGGAGCAACATGGGGGGTGATTGAAGATTGGTGTAGAGGCTTCTGCACAGCCAGCGGGAGTGTGCAGGAAGCAGCATGGGACCCAGGAGTGAGGGAATAAGGGGAAGGAAGGAGATTTCACTGTGTGACACATGAAGGCAGAGAGCTTGGCTTATTTTGTGTATCTGATACATTTTCTGGAAAATGTCCTTGGTTAATCATCTTCTGATGAATTCAGATAGATTCCAGGGTTGCCGTGGTGTGATCTCTGGTTGGACTGCAGGCTGCAGCGACCTGACTGGAGAAGGTAGGATGGCAAAGCATTTATGCCATTTGTGGCCTCAGTAGAAGGCCTGTGGTAGCAGGTACTGGGGGTCTTGGAGGACCATGGAGTCCAGGATTTTGTTTCATAGAACCAGTTGAGTATAAAGAGTCACAGTTACAGAATTCTTAGCTGGTTGGTTGAAACAAAATCTTGGTCTGGACTTTTACTCTCTGGACCGGAATTCCCCATCTCTGACTGTGGTCAGTCTGCATGTAGCCCAGATTTTAATTTCTAGTGGAAACTTCACACACGTGCAAGGCATTGAGTAGTTACTTCTAATAGGTGGGAGCGTGGACTTTCACAGATCAGCAGTGAATGAAGAAAGGTAGAGGAAGTGATTTGTTGTAGTTATATCAGGGGTGTCAAACTCCGGTCCTGGAGGGCCGGAGCCCTGCACAGTTTTGGGTTTACCCTCATTTAACCCACCTGATTCAACTCACTGAGCTAATTACCACACAGCTCTTCAGCTCAATCATTTGTGGTGGAACAGGGAAAGAACTAAACTACACAGGGCACCGGCCCTGCAGGCCAGGAGTTTGACACCTGTGAGTTATACTGAGCATTTGTAGTGAAGTGAAAAATTACCATTGTTTAACCACCACAATGAAACGATTTCTCTGCATTTAACCCATATGCAACATCATGACATGGCAGTGGGCAGCTAACTCAGCACCACATGGGGGCAATACCTTGCTGTTGTGGGATTCAAACCAACAACCTTTCAGTCACAAGCTCATGTCCCTAACCATTGGGTCAGTATCGTATACAGTACTAAAACAGCACTATTCTGGAATTTTTAAATCTTAGTAAAAAACTTCAACAAGTGGATGGGGTTCCGGTTAATTTTTTAATCAGGATTTCAAAATACTGTGGTATGCCTCATTATTGTTATTCTGCCTGAGCCTCGATTAATAACTTAGAAACTGCTGATAAAAGTTTACCTGTCTCACTGCACTGCTTGCAGGCGCTGCTCCAGCTCTCGGTAACAGGGTGGGCCAAGAAGATTTTGGGGGGGGGGCAATTACATATAAAAATACACTTCCCCCTCGTGGCCGGGTGGGCCAGCCTCGTGATTGGGTCGGCCAGGCCCACCCTGCCCCCCCTGCTTGTATTGGTGGTTGTTGCGATACATCTGCCCTTTCCTGGTCTGCTGGACTGTCACTGCTGTATGCAGGCGGCGACCGCGGCCGTCAGCATCCGCAGTCGCGACTGCCGTGCGCACGACGGTCCCAGCCCGGAAGCACACGGAAGTGCACGTGGAAAAGTGAACTACGCTTAAGTGCTCTCTCTGTGTATGTTTCTGGCCACGAGATCTCATATCACAATGAAGCGCACAGAACACACACGGGCTGCGATTTAGAAACAGTTGCCTTATCTCACTCTTCCATCCATTCATGCATCGTTCCATCGATCCGTTTCCTGAAACCGCTTGTCCCATTCAGAGTAGCGGGGCTACTTCACTCTCACCCCCCACATAAGCAATTTTATATGTTGCCGAGAAGAGACATACTTTATATAAATGAAATTTTAAGTAACCTGATACACATGTGGTTCCAGTGCAATATTCTCTCTTAGACGTATAACATATACCTAAAACATGTTTTATGTGGCTGTGGGATTTTTAAAGGGCTTTCAAAGGCAAATCAAGGGTAATATTATGAGAGCAAATGAATCCTAAAATGGGTAAGATGGCCCATGCCTTTAGTATCGCGAACGCTGCGTGTCTCACTCGTCCAATGAAACGGTATTCCTCAGCGTCCGCCGTTATACAAACCAGATGGCCGTAAAGCACTAGACCGGATAAACCGGCAGAGCAACAAATCTCTACAAACCCCTTGAAAGGCTGTATAATCTCAAAATGATTATTTTGGGGGCAGCAGTGTAGTCGAGTAAAGAAATAAACATCACGGAAATGGGGTCTCTGGTCTTAATTTGTGGAGTCGGCTGACTGCTGCCCTAACACCATATGGGGGCTTTTGGGTCTGTGTTCTATGGTGGTGGGGGATTAGAAGAGTAATCAAAGGTCAGTGTCTGTTGAAGGTCATGAGAGAGAACCCCCCCCCTTCCAGAGACATGGAATTTGAAATTCTGGGGGCTCATTTCCTGGTTCTCATACTTTACAGGAAGCCCTTGATTTATGTACATAATGTGTTCCTGATTTTTCTTAAAAAAAGAAAAGAAAAATTCTGTAAGCCAAAAGTCCATGAATTGAAAACACAAATCACAAGGTTCAAAAATCCAAACATTTTTAATGTAAAAATTTTAAGTGTTCCCAAAATGCCAAAAATAATTACAAACAAAATTACTTTTCATTTATCATAACACAAGGTAATAATGTCGTTTTTGCTAATTATCCTAAGATGACTGCTTACCAAAGCTTCTCCTAACTGCGCCTCTTTCTGTAAATAAGTTTTACGAGCAGGGTAGCTGTAGATAGATGCAGAGCCTGGCACCCTTCGCGATTACACAAACCGGCGTAGAAAGGCTTTTTCACTTCTATTTTCACACGCTATTGCTTTTGATATTTATGGGCTTTTCATGTTTCTTAATGTTTAAAAAAAAACATTTTCTCACATTTGGAGCTGTAATTATGCTGAGAACCACAAGAAAACTTTCAAAATGTTTGCACTAAATGAGACCGTTCAGTACAGTGGATATTTCTAGATGGAGTGTCCGTGGACTGGGCACGATGATAACTGAGACTGAAAAGACTAATAACAGCCGAGTGACACACATCCTAATTGGTGACCAAGCACTGTGATACTAGGGAAACAGCCTAAACCAGCAAGCTCTTCATTGTGCTTATATATTGTTCTCTGGCTAACATCAAAGCTATAACACTAATATCCAGGGGCAGTACTTGAGAATTTGAGTCCCATGAAAGCATATCATATTGGGTCTCCAACCCAGGCCAATCCAATTACATTCCAAAATTCTGGAACATCTCTCAGGGGCCCTTGGAGTCATCCTACACCCCCCCATGCCATCCCTGTATATATAGTATGATTATTTTTCAATAGGAATATGGAAAGGTTGGTAAAGCCTTTCAATGGTTCAATGATAGCATTTTGTAATTATTACAAGCTACTCTATCAAATTACAACGGCATCTCATGTTCTGTAAGTCATATGCTTTCAATAGAACCAAGGTCAAAAGTCAACTGAAGGTATAGAACCTCGGTGAAAACCAGCTCTACATCTCTTCCTTTTATCCTTAAAGTGAGGTGCTCTCTGATTATTGGCGGGATTGAATTACAGTTTCACAAAAGCTGAGTTCTCATAGTTTCCAGGGTTTTTTGCACCTGGACTGTATAGACGTCACTCAGCATTTAAGAATTAATAGCTTTTCTATTTATGGTGAAGAAATTGTGTTTTTTTTCAGTGGTCTTAATGATACTCTTGTCTGCAGTGCATGTCTCCCTCATGCTGTCTGGCTGGTGGAGCGGAGAGCAGGTGAATCAGCCTCAATTTGCCAAGTTCTTTCGGTGTTAGGCCTTGGGGCGGTGCCGTACCACATCATCAAGGTAATGCTTGTTAGCTCATTAATACAACAATGCAGCTTTCGGGATTGATTCTCCATAGCGTTCCGTTGCTAAGACAACCCTGAAACTCAGCTGGGCGGCAAGTGCTCGGGCTACGCTAGTGTTTTTTAGGCCTCGCACCTGGTCATGGAAGCAGGTCGTTGGTCTACCATCTGGACGCCATTAAAACAGGAAATTGCGGAGGGGTGCCGCGAGCACTTCATGCACGGCAGTGAAGGTTTACGGCTCCGTAAATAGCCGCTAATAAAACAGGTTTGCTTGGTTCCTCGTAGACGCTGGTGGCTGGTCTTCTGTCAATAGCGCCATTTATCGAAGGCTTTGACATATTTCAGCCCAGCAAGTGGCACAGCCATCTTGTGCACATAAAGTAAGTATGCTGTCTCCTTCCACTATGGACCTACCCAACATCAGTACTGCTGCGCCATGAAATGCTGCTTAACCTGTCAGATTGGAATGGGTTTAGGACTTGGCCGTATTTAAATGATAACATAAACTGTACACTTAGTTTTAAAATAGGTCTTGGACATTCGGATCACAAGCAGACAGCTGTTTACACCTGTGTCTATCATGTGTCTCCAAGGTGTCCAGCTGACCACTTCAGTGTTTTTTACTGTCCTGTTTAGTTATTGTCAGGGATGCAATGATACGCATTCGTATGTACGCTACAAAAGATAGCTGGACAAGCACGTCCCAGATCACTTAGGTAAGTGGCTTGAGTAATCTTGGTGGTTTTTTTTAGATCTGTATTTAGCGACGTCTACTTGAGATCCGAACATCCAAGATCCCATTAGCCGCTTTCACACGGTTGGATCCTTTTTCCGGAACCAGGGGGTTTTGTTGTATTCATGCAGCAGGAACTCGGCCAGATTATAGTTCTTTGGAGGCAGTTCCAGAACCCTTTTTTAGTACCTACTCCAAACTAGGAATTTTTTGTTCAAACACTAACTACTGAGGAGGCACTTACAGCGACAGCTTGTGATTGGCTGACCACGAGCAACGGCACTAACACAGAAGTTATGTAAAAGTGCAGAAAAAGATGTGGTGGAGCAAAAATAGAGCAGATGGAATTATTTTAGTAATTATTTTAGGGATTATTCAATATTAACGACAGAATGATCTGCAGGCCAGACGTAATCAGAATCATGAAAATGCTGTGGGTCATATAAATGAAATATACAAATGGCTGTGTCCCATTTTTATCGTGATCGATCCCCCCGAATGACTAACAAAACGACTTATGTTTTAGTGTGTGTGTGTGTGTGGGGGGGGGGCGGGGGGCGGTTTTGTATTAAATTATGTATGAAGTTTAATCTAGGAACTTTTGGCATCCCCCACAGGTCCCAGTCCCATTTGTCTGATGTGAAGGCAACATGCGAAAGTGGCCAGGAGCTACAAAAGTTCCAGGCCGAGACGACCCAGGGACTCGTAACCCGGGATGAGGTTCTGGAACTTTGGTGTAAAAGCACCTTTTTAAAACCAAGCTTAAACGGGGCCTCAGAAGGGCACATCACAAAGATTACCCAAACACAGTACACAGCCGTGTGAGCTGAATGAAATGACATAAAATTCTTTTGACATTATTATTTTTTTTTCCCAAGTCAAAGGTATTTATACCAGATGAGATCTTTTTTGACCAAAAGAAAGTGTTAGTTAGGAAACATTTCTTCCTCGGCAGTTCAAAGTAGAGAGTACTGCCTGCTGCAGGCTCACTCTCCATTCTCAAGTGTGCCCAAGTGAAGTCACCCTCACCAGCAAGCCTCCTGCTGTGCAAGGTGAGCTTTTGTGTGCCTTTTATTAGAGGCGTATTTAACAGTATTTCTCCTTGAAAATGAATGTGCTGATAAGGGCCTTTGCTTCAGCTTTTATTTTTAAATAATTTCATACACTGGCATTTTCTACACAAAGGGCCCTGGGATGTTTGACATGTGAATACAGCAGTCTTGCAGAGAGAGATAGCATGCAATTAGCTTTGGCACTAGTGTTGCTGTTGGAGACTCAAGCGATGGATGGACTGCATCGGAAAAAAGACGAGAAGAGATAGCAAAAGCAGCCAATAGGGAGGAGCAGGAAGAAGTCTTGAAGATTCCAGTGCCAACCTGGAGGAAAGCCCTCAGAGATGCAAACTTTGTGTGATAGGAAAGAGTGTTGTTCTGTTGCTTCAGGGTGAAGCCCTGGAGGACTGAGGGCTGGCAGTGAAGTTACTCATGCTCCATGAAGGCAAACCCCCAGACTGAGCTGCACAAGTTTTCAGAGGACACTGAGGAAATGAGTGTGATTCTATGCACTTTTTGTCTGAATGTAACACCAACGTCATAAGGAAGGATGGTGTGATGGCCTTGAGTGCAGCATTTTTACTTCATTTTTATTATTTGTGTTTAATTTGGGCTCTGTATTGAGGAACGTGGTCTGGTGGTAATTTGGTCTGCATCCCCATGCTGTATGTGAGAGAGGGTGATTTGAGCGCCCCCTTGTGCAGTGACCCAGCTTGTGACCCTAGACTCCAGTGTGAATGACAGAATGCGGGGTGGGGGTTAGTGAAGGTTAAAGTCCTTTACATGAGTGTGGAAAACCTATTGATTACAGGCCCCGCATGGAGGACAGGTGAGATGTATAACTATCAGCATTAAATCATCACACTACTTATGGCCTGAACTAGGAAGGGCAGGGGAGTATCGTGAAAGTATAGTGAGTATAGTGAGAAATTCTGGGAAACGGTAAGCGAAAAACAATCTAATTGTTGTAGCACAGCTCTGGAATTTAAACAAATGAATCTTTCTAGCATGTCTGTTTAAGTATTTCAACACCCGAGTCAGTGTTTGAGAAAGCTCTTCAGCTACAGTCAGAACTTTGTGTGAATATTTGGCATTCAACCTGATCGGCGCGCCCATTCTTTCTTGGAAATGGGATTGACTAGTACATTGTTTGCATATTTTAGTGACAGTAATTTTTAAGCGTACAGTGACATCCTTGTTATTTAAATACACCATTACAAACATTTTATGAACAAAAAAAAGTTAATTTCAGTCTAATTTTAGCCTGATCTATAGACTTATTACATATTTATAATCACAAACTCAATAGAATACAAAAATACGTTTTAATTGCTGCATAGCCAGTTTCGTGGAAATTGTGTTTGGTATAGTTCTTTTCATTTATTTATCAGACATAACAGTGGGGAGGGTTCGATGCTAGAGAGGTGTACCAGCCAGCAGTTAGCAGTGCTGGAGCAGCTGGGGTTAAGGGCCTTTGTTGGGGGTCCAGTGGTAAAAAAAATCACTCTGCTGGCAATGCAGACACAAGCATAGATACATGACTCACAGCCACGCAAATGCCAGTGCAGCTCTATGTACAAACACAGGACGTACATGCATGGTGAGCCATGTGGGCCAGGGGAATACATTAAGGCTACTAGATGTGAATATTTAAGTGTTTCATATCGGAATGGGCATAAAGATAAATAGTACTGCATGATAACTGTATGATAGGTATTAACAAATAAATGTGTGAGTGGGAGCATTGGGAGAAAGAAGGAATATTAAATATAAGTAGGAAATACCACACAGTCAGACATATGTTCCCGCTCTGTTAAAAAAAAGGTGATCTTCTGGCCCACAGTTACGTGCCCGAGTCGGCAATATGTCTGAGTCCGGATGACAAGCTCAGCGCTCGTGGGAGAAGCATTCATCTTCAGTGAGCAGTTTAAACTTGCAGAATGGCCCCAGCGCAAGTTCTGCAATCGCAGCTCCGTGAGAGTGTGCATCCTCTTCTTCCCTGGTTTTTTTTAATCTTTTTTGCTGCGGGTATTTTCCTGCAGGAGTGTGGGAAACAGAAATGTGGCAGCTGGGATCATCCAGCTTGGAGCTTTTGAATGTCATGATGTTGAAGCTAAGTTCATGCCATTCTGTCGGCAGCTTACACATTGCTTTCCAAACCGAATATCCCCTCACTCCTCCAAATGTCACCCTTTTTTTTCCATTTACCGAAATTGTCACTGTCTTTGCAATGCAGCATTACATCATTTAAAACTGACTTCAATGTGGCGTGCCAAGGCGCTGCAGTGGTCGGCATGGTGACCTCACGTCTCTGGAGACTCGCATCTGGTCATGTGTGGAGTTTGCATGTTCCCCATATCATCATGGGGTCCCCCCTCCGGTCCAATAACATGCTAAGGGGAATGAGAGCTGCCAGATGGAGCGTGTGTGTGCCCTGTGATGGGATCGCACCTCATCCTGAGCTAGTTTCCTTGCACCCATAGCCTTGGGGCTAAGTTCCAGGCCCCCATGCACCTGAATAGGACAATTCAATTTATATTTAGATGGCACCTTTCCCAACAGAGTCACCCCAAGGTGCTTTACATGGGTGTGTCGTGACATTAAGAGAAAGCAATACATGCAAGGAATAGGAAATACAAAGAAATTAAAGAAAGAAAGCCAGATGACAACAGAGAAGAGGGACCACGGTCACCCGGCTGCCCAACTCCCCGGGGCACGCTAACGTCATTGAAAGCAGAGCGAGTCGCCTTGCTTGCTAAAACCAAGGTGTGAGCTATGATCAAGGTCAAAGCCAAAGTGCATCAATGCATCTGTTCATCACGCCAACCTGTGTAGGGTGGCAGATTGAAGTCTGCACCCACAGTTCGTTAGTCACATTCACACTGTTAACCCTCTGTGGGACTGAACCAGCCCACCCCGGGCACCATCCAGACATGTGGGGAAGCAGAGAGCACAGACACACTATTGGACAAGCGTCGTAGATAAAAATGGCACGTACAGCAGCACCAGCAGCCGTAGTTACGGTGTGTTATGTGTTAGGTTGCGGGTAAGCTAAACTGGACTTCAGTCGAGATTTAAAGACTGAGAACTGGCATCTGAACATTCCACAATACAGGGGCCCTGTAGCAGAATACTTTACTACCAACTGGCACGTTATTTATATGTAGAATGACAGGGACACGTGTTTATTGGAAATGGATGTACCTGAATGCCTGTAGTAAGGCTCAGAAACATTTTTGCGTATACCTTGGAAAGCCAGTGTCTATTTCCTCTCAGCATGCAGACGTGGTATCGATTCAGACGTACACACAGCCCCGGCTACCAAAGGCAGAAAGGCGTTAGAAGTGATTACAGCAAACTGACATTAATAAATCTGATGCATCGTCAACAGAAAATCTATTTTTAAATCTGTACCATTTCAAGTATTAAAAGAGCATAGTGTGGTATTGGCATCTAACTAATATATAAAAAGCTGAAAACAATTATATTTGTCTGTTTGCAGCTGAATAATAAGAATTTAATGGATACTATACTAAATAATTTATACACATGCAATTTTTTTTTATTTCCTGATGCTTTTAGGTTATATTTGCCAGCAAGTTTTGATACAATAATTACTTAATTACATTATAAACATGCACTTAGTCTCAGGTGACGAGGAATTCAGTTATTCAAAGAAGGGTGGGAAAAACAGTGTTCTATTAGTGAAACATATATTAATTAAGCAGTAAAAGAGTAATCCATCAGTGGGTTTCGCATGACGCTATGGAGGCCCATCAAAGCCATTTATCTCTGTTTACGCCTCTTGCAGCTTTAAACAAATGTGACCATATTTCTTGCCGTATCAGAAATGTTTGCACGCTGTTGCCTCATGGCAGATTGAGTGTTACATCTCATAGTTTTGCCCCAGTTTATAATAGCGTGATACGGCGATGATGTAGCTCTGCTGTAGCCCTGTTCTCCCTGTTCTACCCAGACCCACGGCGTTTTATTGCAGATTGTGGCCATGGAGGGTGAGAGATACCGGAAGATTCTGGAATTACTTTTTAAGCAGCGTCGCAGAAACCGGCCTCCGTTTGATAGCAATCAGATCTATTATGGAGACTTCAAAATAAAACTTTGACCTTCTTCTGTGCTGCATGACTGGCGAGGAATGACCTGACTGCGGTGGATGGGGACTCTGAGGCTGACGCTATGCATCAGGTTAATGCATATGCAGAACTGCATCATCCAAGTACTGAATCACAGCCCATGATCAAAGTCCTTACACAGCGGCCCAGACCTGCTAATGGAAAATATAAACGTATACCTGGTTAATTAAGAGCTTTCTATAGTGGCTCCATTTCTCTGCGGTGGTCTTTTTTTTTCCCTGCAATGATGTTTTCTGAGTGGTTTTTCCCCCTTCTGTCTGCCTCTGTAGAAGATGTATATGTAGAATAACATTTCAGTTATAACAAATATAAAATATACAAACACAGGCTGAGAATAAAACAAATAATGCATCTATGGGCACTGAGAGGGTTTATTTGCAAACAGTGTCAACGGATTCCTGGAACAGTTTGCAATGAATGTGTGTTTTAGACAACATTGAGCGAACCGGTATGTACGTGATTAAAAAGCTATGTATCTGTACAGACTTGCTGGCACTTGTTGGCATTGTGTGTCTTTGTTTGTACAATCCTTCATTTGTATAACAGTTTAGCCAGAAGTGCTAGATGACATTAAAATAACATGAATGGTCTACTGGGCAATGGAATCCAGAGCTTCTGGAGGTAATATATGCATTCAGTTTCTCAAATGGAAACCCATGATTTTGCTGTAGTAATTCAGTGCTATATGGTAGCATTGTTTGTTGAGGGCTGTCTTTTTATCTAATAAAACGAGATTGCAGGGTCATTGTGGTAGATTTTGATCCATCTGTGCTGCGTGTCTGCCTTCTATCGGGAAGTTTCTGCTCTGGAACTTGTGCTGGTGGGTGCTTAGACGATCGGTCGGAGGGATGCTAACAACATGCTAGCCATCAGCCCTCGTGGCATGCTGATAAATGCCCGCGGGACAGCCTGTATGCTGGGTCTCCTCCATAATCCCACTGTGCTGGTCAAATTCTCCCACCCCAGTCCCCCAGACGTGCCACATGGCTTACATTCTCAAACAAAGCAAAATGACACAGAGCAGGACGTGTACTTTATTGGCGTCGGCACCTGAAATTGATGCCCCGCTGTAAAATACTTTGCATTCTCCTACTTCTCACCTTATCCCTGGTATAGGCGACTGCCACGATGCGTACACATTGTCTATGACTACCTGGAGCTGGAGTGACTTTGTTCATCAAACAGGCAGTGAGGCCACCCAAGTGAATGACTCGAGGATCCGCTGCATGGTGATCGTTCCGAAACTTTGGCCTTGATTTGACCTTGAGAAGATGCACATTTCTGACGAACAGGACCTGACAGATGAGTGAAGCCTATTGAGTGTCGCTGACCACTTCCTCACGACAACCGGAGCACGGTGGCACGGGTGAGCCGGCTGGTGCCCAGCTCAAATTCTCATTTTGCTCACCTCAGGCTCCTGCACAGTCCTGTTCCCCCCCGCCCCCGAATCAGATAGCGGTTGGGAAGCATTTAGCCAGCTGAAAGCATTCGAACTGCACGCATCTGAAACAGAGTGGATCAGATAGCGCAGTGACTAATGAAAAGAGTCACGGAAGCGACAGCATGATTAATTAAGTCCATTCTGCGGTACGCGCACGAGGCTCCACGCTGGGGCTCTGGGGCCCCAGTGCAGCCAAGCACTCTTCATGGTGACAAATACTGCACTTTTCCAGTGCTGACACTTCAGTGTAAAGAATTTAAAAAAATGAAACTTTTGCTGGCGCTGCGGCAGGGGATGGAGTCTGGCAGGCCTGGGGAAGGGGCTGCCATTCTGTTTGTGGAATATGCCGATTTCAGATGGGTATGTAAAGCTCAGGCAGGAATGATGGGAGACTTAAAGGCTTATTGCAAACAGCTGTGCAGGGCCAGGCATCTGCCAGATCCGGACTGGAGCCAGTGGAAGGAAAAATGGAGACGATTCAGTAGGTTGCTCCTGATAAAAACCACATGTATCACGGCCGCGTGAACCGCCAACATTCGTATTAGATTTAACATAATTGCGCGGTAAGCAGTGCACTTTGTGCCGCAAAGCCTGTGGTGATTTGTAAATAACCAGCTGTCACTGGCAACTCAAACATTCATATGACAGGAGCACGGGTAAGAGAGCAACCTGAACAGCCAAAGCCGTGGCTTCTTTTTTGGTCGGGGAATTAGTGTCAGTGACACTGGTATAGAGACTCTGTCGCCGCTACTCCAGGAACCCGCTACCTGTGATGTGCATTTGGAGGAGTGCCATGCATGTTACCCGAGTATGGTGCCCCGTGGGGGGGTGGGGGGGGTCAGGCAGGGCGGAGAAAGGAGAA
>JAODKM010000126.1:17506425-17516578 GCA_026780845.1 Petrocephalus sullivani
GGAACAGGAACAGGAACAGGAACAGGAACAGGAACAGGAACAGGAACAGGAACAGGAACAGGAACAGGAACAGGAACAGGAACCGTGAACAGGTAACAATGACTGAACTAAAGAGCACAAGACTGGGGAGCACTTAAGTACAATGACTAATGAGGGCAAAGAGGAGACAGCTGGAAGCAATACAAGCAAGGGCTGGAATGGAAGGTGAGGCTAACGAGCACAAGGCATGGCTAGTTTGGGGCCCACGGCTGAGCGGAAACGAGGGGATTAAACAGATGGAGCGGGCAGGCCGTGTCTCCTTTACTACCTTGCTTAAGTAGTTATTTGCTAAATACTTTGTTGGTCACGGTCAGTGTTGGTAGTAATGCATCACTATAATTCCACTAGGCTTACTTTTGGTGGTAACACATAATGTGACTAATTATCTTTTCAAATTAAATAACACAATTAAAGGTAGAGAAATTTTAATGGGCTCGCTAATGTCAAGTTTGTCTGGTGTGAAAATATTAAATGCTGCTTGTTCCCCCCAGTTTCCTGTTTACCATCTAACAAATGAATGGCTGATATTAGGGACAGTGCTAGATTAAATTTGACAGTTGTATTGTCAACAACGTTAAAATAATATAACTACCCAGACAGCACACATGCAAAGGCACAACGTCTCTGCAATGCTTTAAAATCCTTTGGCAATGCAGCACCAGCCTCATGGTGTTAATGACATCACTAAGCAATGTTTAGCCTACTGTTGTTTTTCCCAATTAAGTTATATAACCCACAATTGGGTGATAATATACAGTATATATTGATATACAATAGGGTAGATTTGTTTTGTTTACCCTACATGTATGCATGCTTAAAACCATATACGAAATAAACAATTTAACTAATTAAAAATTATGTGTTTATTATTTTAAATGCTGACATGACAGAACCAGTAGCAATAGGCCTAACAGTTACCGTATGCTTTACTGATTAAAAGTAAAATAATGTAAAAAAATGTGCCTGCCAGAACAGACAAATAAACATATAATTAAGGTATTATTAATAGGACAAATGGAACTCAATCATTTAACAATGTTCCAATCTTAAACCAATGTCCCGGTGGCGTATGTGTGCCATTTGGGTGTGTATGCATTAATAAGAGAATTAACAAGAGAACAAGAAGTAAAGCAAAACGTACTTTCCTTACTTTCCTTAACGAATTACTTTTATATATGCAGTAATTGGTAAAGTACTTGAATTACTTTTGAATGAAGTAACTAGTAACTGTAACTAATTGCTATTTTTCAGTAACTTACATAAGACGTGTCACTGTGGACCACACTACCTGAAAGTCATCTAATGAATGTACACACCTATGGTGTATATACTTAGCGAATAGCGACGTCTTCATAGTGGAACATTTTCATTTGTGCTCAACCTTAAGACTAGCCTTTTAAACCACAGATGAACTGCTGTGGTGAGTTCATTATTTTATACCTGAGCCCTGTCATCCTCATGAAATAATGTAAACTGAAAGACAAGGTAGGGCTATGATAAAAGAAAAATCCTTGAAGCATTTTGCTGCACGGCGAGCAAAGGTATTACAGGCCTATATGCTATTCTTGCTGAGGCACTTTGAATAACATCTGGCTCATATTAATCATAAAACCTATAGACAATTTAGTTCTAACAACAGCTTGCCCATTTGATGTGCCATTACAGCAGCTGTGGTCCAGACCAGCCAAAGTATCTGCAGCTTTTATGGCTATATTTAGACCAGAGGTGAAAACCTCAATACCTCAAGAGTCATCATCATCATTTTCCCACCCGAGGGTTGCAGTGGCAGCACATAGAGCAGAGCAGACCGGGGGTCTCATTTATCAAACTTTGCGTAAATTTCATAGTGAAAAAATGTGTATGCATGAAAAGAGAAAAATGCGTAGGAACAAAACAATTTGGATTTGTCAAGCCTGGCATAGGCACATTGCCCCTTGGAAATGTCGGAACTTGTAGACGTGCATATGTGCATGAGCCTGAGATCCTGTGCCGTTGCTGTCTACAAATAACCATAAATGGTCAATGCAAACAAACTGCATGTTCATAAAGTATGCAACTCAATACGCAAAATTCTCGCTGCAAAGTCTGACAATAGCGATGTTACATAAACCAAGAAGAGGAATTTTGGGAGTGGGAGGGTAGTGGCACAACAAAAAGTTATATTTGGAGGCCTAAGCACATCATAAGAACATGCATACAGTTTTGTTATTTATTTATTAAGTTGTTTCTGTAACACTTTTGCTAAATTTTGCACTTTCAGATTAGCTGCCAAACTGCATTTCATTGTCTGAGTAACTTGTACTTTTTACAATGGGAATAAAGCTGGATATTGGAAAGATATATTTGAAGATAGAGAGAAAGCAAGGACTTGCTGCACCCAGGGTCAGTGTGATTATCGGGGCAAACCTACATCATCCAACATCCACATGCAGTCAGGAGACACTGATGTGGAATGTGAAACTCAAAATGATCTCAGCTTCATGTGGATCAGAGATAACTTGCACATTAATAGAATGAAACGGCTTTTGAATTACATTCTGTATGATTCTGAATGCTGTACTGATAAATATAGATATAAAGAATATAAAATATAAAACGATAAATAAACTTTGGTTTGAGGTTCCCTTAGTCAGGGGCAGACTTATCATAATGCAAGGGTAGGCAGCCAACTGGGGCCTTTGAAAACTAGGGGCCCCATGCAGCCAGAATTTCCAGAAGTTACATTTAAGGATATAATACGATCATTTAAATGATAGCGACATGTATTGAAGTGAAGAGATTAATTGAGATTGCTGACACATCACAGCACACAGTGCACAACAACAAAACTGCATTTACCCTATATGTGACATTGTAATATAGCAGCGGCCAGCTAATTCAGCGCCCGCGGAACAGCACCTTGCTCAGGGTACCACGGGGGCACCTTGCAGGTCAGGGAATCAAACTAGCAACATTTCATTCAAGAGTGCGCTTTCCTAACAAAGAGGCTACCACTGCGCCAAAATGGGAGCCACTGGAACAAGGACTTGAACTCTGGACCCTTAGATTAAAAGTTCAAGGCTCTACCAACTGAGCTATCCCAGATATGTGCTTAGAGGTTTAGTGACATTTTTCAAGATAAAGCTGCCCCCATCACCGCTGTAATGGCCGATTCTATTCTGAGACTTTGCACTACCCAGCTTTCTTTTCTACTGGAGTCTATGGACTATTCTATTCTGAGAATTGGCACAAAGTAATAAGAAAAAATGGCACAAAGACTAATGTATCTCCCTCGTCTGATACCGTCTTGCTAGAGAGGTATGCAACTTGTAAACATACATGGACAGAACACAGTTAAATGAATGTATGCAAAGCATTGAGGCTAACCTTAACAAAAGAGGGAATGATTAAACTTCTTAAGTTTGACTACCTGATCCTATGGTGTGGTACCCCCCTCCCCCCATAACCGAATTTTACTGACAGCATTCACGCCCCCATCCTGATCAGTAAGATTTGCTGCTGGCATCCCAGACTTTGAATAGAACATTATTGATGATCTGGTCAGGCCAGGTCATCCTGGGGAGCATGCCTACCACACGACAAAATACCATGGGATCACAGTTGGCGACCCCCCTGGAATATACGTAGTCCAGTCCCACCCTCTGGAAATGGCTGCGTCTCTGCTGCAGCCTGGTGTTACCTGGGTGTCCCCTTAGCCTGATCCAGCTGCTCGGGTCCTCAGCAATCATCCTGCGAGCCAAATCACCCTCAGGAAATAGCGCCTTCTTCACAATGAAGGTAACGTGCCTCATTTGGGAGTCCCTGAGCAGCCGCTCATTCGACACAAAGTCAGACCAGTGGTACCCAAAAAGTCTTCATCTCAGGTCACTAGGTAGTGTCCATGTCTCACAGCCATACAGGAAAACAGGGAGCACCAGGACCAGACTTGGACTTTCATCCTCTTACAAAGATATCGGGAGCACTCCATACCCCATTCCAGCAACCTTATGAGCCCCCATGCTCTCCCATTCCATCTACTGACTTCATAGGAGTCACCAGGGACATGCTGAGATAAGTGAATCTCTCAATGTGGTCGACATTCTCTCCACAGACTGCTGATGGCTTTGCCCAAGAGGTTATTAAAGGCATAAATCTTTTATCCACAACACTCGCAAGCTAAGACACTAAGACTCCTCTCTCAGTTTTTTTCGAGAGCCCCAGTTAGAGCCTCCATTGACCCTGCGACAGCATCGTCAGCAAAGTCAAGATCAATGAATCTTTCTTCACCAACAGATGCCCCACAGCTGTTGGAACCCACGACCCTGCCCAACACCCAGTCCATGCAAGAATTGAGTAGGAACAAGAACACTCTCCCGATGGACCCCAGAATCTACTGGGAGTAACAGAGAGGTTCTGCCTCCACTCTGCACAGCACTTACAGTACCAGTGAACAGGCCGGCTATGAAATTCAGCAACTTTGGGGGGATCCTGCAAAGTCTCAGGATGTCCCACAGGGCAGCTCAATCAACTGAGTCAAATGCTTTATGAAAATCAACTAATGCTGCAAGGAAACTCTGCCAATATTCATGTTTGTGTTCAATGAGGACCCTCAGTGCCAGGATGCGGTGGGTGGTAGGCTTCTTAGGCGTAAAACCAGACTGCTCTGGTTGCTGGTAGGCAAGCAAGGGATGATGGATCCTATTGAGGATGACCCTAGCAAGGACCTTACCCTGCCCTGAGAGCAGTATTATCCCCTGGTAGTTGCTGCAGTCCAGGCGATCACCCTTCCCTTTCCTGATAGGGAGAGTGGAAGCTTGTAACGCCAGGAGGACACCCATACCACCAACCCTGGAAAAGTTCACCGTGGATACCACAGATCCTTGCAGCCTTCCCCACCCTTAGCTGGTTCACAACCTGTACAATTTCAGTGGGATTGGGTGGTGCACAGCAACTCAGAGGATCAGCCTCAAGAACTGAGGACCCAGAGATGTCCAACGTATCAGCTGGAGGATCAGCTTAAACAGCTGCTCAAAGTAGCTGGCCCAGCAGGTGACAGCTGCAGTGTCATCCGTAAAGGCCTGTTTCATCACCCGCCCTGACTACGACTCTCTGAGGAACAGAAGTGGATATGGGTAATGCTTCCATTCCTGTATAAACAGGACATGGGTCGCTAGACCATAGATGGTGTGTCACTAGTTCACAGATACCCCTATCAAACACCTCCTTATCTGTCCTCAGAGCCCTTGCAGCCGCCCTTCTCAGTTCCCAGTACAGACCAGACCTTCCATCAAGCCATGTGCTCCTCTCAGTAATATCCAGAATGCCCTGCAAGATGAAACACTTCCTTCTGGGAACACCCGTAACAACAATACAAACGTTGGCAACCTTCAAGGTCTTGTCATGGAAGGTCTTCCACATCACATTAGAATCGGCAGTCGCATTCCTGTATGCAAGTTCTTCGCAGAAACTGCCTGCATACTCATTAGAAACAGTCTGATCTTGGAATCTGGCCAGGTCCAGCCTCAGGTGGTAGGTGGTAGCTTACAGGACCTAGGCTGAATCTGAAGTAGTAACAACAAGTCTGTGGTCAGAATTCACAAACTGGGCACTTCTGTTGACCCTACAGGTCTGTAGGAGCCTCTAGTGTCTGCCCAGGATCGCTCTCTTTCACTGCAACACCAGTTATGGAGCACCAAGTCCAACGATGTGGCTTGGGGTGCTGGAACCAAGATCCAGCGATCCACTTTTGTAATGTCAAGGAACATGAACCCACTTTCACCATGGTCACCAGACCCGTGCAGACTGGCAGAATCCTTATAGCCAGCCCTGTCAGTGCCACTGGTCACATTGAAGTTGGCATGTCTCCCTCATCAATACATCACTCACCGCGGTTAGAGCATACACTGAGACAAGAGACAAGACACCCAGAAAGTGCCTTAATCTGAGTCTTGTTGAAAGAAGTTATATCGGACACCATCAGGAGAAACCAATGTGCTAAAGCAATAGCTGCTCCCTGAGTATGGCAGCCATCAGAGCGAGCAAATGAGTAATTGGGTACCCACCTATAGAGATCTTTGCAGCCTCGACTCAATCCTAAGGAGCAGGAGCTCTTGCAACATCCTGCTAGCTCTCACCCTCAAGAGTAATATTTGGCTCAATTAGCATAGTAATTAATGGGCTCTTTGCTTCTGGGGTAGACTATAAACATGCAGAAAAAGGCCAAGATTGAGCTAGGTTGAGTCAGTGACTGATCGAAATGTCTGCAACATATTGATATTTTTAATGAACCATCAATGCCAGCATCTCCAAATAGAATAGTCTCTTTCAGGGTACCATTGACTGGTTCTAACAGCATTGTGTGTCCCCCCCCCACCCACCCATGCCCATTAGCTTCAAACACGTCGATAGGCTATACCTGCATATTGTTTGTATTGATGTTTTAACCACACATTCCAGGCAGAGACTAAAAGTGTATATGTCCTTGCTAGATACCCGCATAACCCCAAATTAGACAGTCATTGCTACAATACTAGTTAAAAGTCTAGATATACAGGCTAAAAATCATTTACTTTCCAACAACAATAAGCATACTATACCAAGAAGTTATATAGGAAGCATTATTTTGTGAAGAAGGGAAGAGATGGAGCACCGTGACAGATGACCTGATCCTCACAGCCTCCGACCTGAACCCTATAGAGTTCTTGGGAAGAGTTGAATCAAAGAGTAAGACTAAGGTGACAATCTTATGCACAGAACTGGTGTAAACTCTGTTGGGACTGCTGGAGAAACATTCCAGGTGGCTACATCTGGAACGCCAAGAGTCTGCAATGCTGTCATTGAAGCAAAAGATGGTTGTTATGAAGTGACTAAAATTTGAGAACATTTTGAATTGTCGAACACTTCTCTGGATGGTTGCATTATTTAATATTATACCTTGCCTCCATAAGGGGATATAACGTAAGCTATAAGGTGAATAACACAGCTAAAATAGTGACATTAAAGCAGCTAAGTCCGGAATTTTGACTGGTACTGTATATGCTAACACAAAGCTAAAGTCACGAACGTACCCAGCAGCCACAAAGCCCCGGAAATAAATGACACAAAAAACAACAGCCAGAGCCACAAACAAATGTATCTTTCATTTGGTCCTCTAGATTTGCTGAAGGGCCACAAGACAGCATTTTATGGTTATAGCTGATTAAAACATATTTTTATCTGGTTGTCTTTTAATTGCCCCATAGCATTAGCCCTCACTTAGTGGTCACATTTATCAACGACGATGAAGGGCATGTTGCCAACTGATCAGACCCTACCTTTGATCCAAAGGAAAGGCCGAGTAGGCAATTTAGACTGAAAGGCTATGCAGCATCGGGCTGTCGAGAAAAGCACATGCATTATTTATTGAGTAATTATATACTCATGTTTGCGCTAAGTAACAGAATTGCTTCTTAAGGGTCCAGGGCAGGCCCTTACTCTGATTTTGGCCAATGAATTTTAATGCGCCACAGATAGGTGATGCGTTAGATGCACTGCTGCTATGTGGCACCCTAACATAGCACTTTGCAATTTGCTACCCTGTTATGGTCACAGTTAATTGAATTCACTGATGTGGAAATGCTGACTGGTTTGTGTTTTAGACTTTCTGAGAGTGTATAAGAGGGTGCAAAGGGTACAGCCCATGTGGTAGCTTTATGCATCACACACTAGTGACACCGTGACTCTTACGAGAGACTCTTCCTCATACTTTTGCTGGTACTTAAACATAAAGGAAAGCTAATGTCTATAATCCCCTGCAATGGCATTATGGTGTCAGCGTGAGTGCAGAACAGTTCAAATTCCAAATTAGAATTTATGTTCGGCATGAAGTGGGGGGGGGGTTAAAGTCATCTTCAGTTACGGAAGGAGTGGGAGGATGATAGACAGGTGACTACAGGGGGCAGCAGTTCCATTCTGCTGCCTTTATAACTTCTGGATTTTTTTTTATCTGGGTCAGAGAACCACGACTTTTCCATCAATCCATCTCAGAACAGAAATTTTTCGTTTATGAAAGTTATTGATCGTCTGATTTGTCGAACGTGAAAGGAGATGGGAAAATGTTTTGCTGAAGCCGTGAAAAGCTGCCTGCGTCTGACAGATCTCACTCCATGTTCTGTGAAACGTCTAAAGCACTTCTAACCACTCTTGCGTGGCTCCTGGATAAAAAAAGTATTTTACAGTCAGCGTCCTAAACTTCCTAGGAAGGCAATTAGCCAGGTTTATTTTTCTGTGGGGATGGGTCGTGTTTGGGTCAAGGTGTTGGGGGGCGTGGAGTTCAGTTTGGGACGGAATAGCCTATGAGGAGCTTTCGAGTACCACCTTAACTATGGTTGAATGAAGCATAAATGCAATTTGCACTAAAACATCCTGAATATAGATCTGATGTATCAGCTGGGTCTAAGGTCTATTTACATCCAGCTTAGAATGGCTTATCTAGTACAGGTATCATAGAAAAATTGGAACAATTTGACATAAGGCAGGCAAACCCGGCATATAATGAAATTTGCTGGGGAGGGAGGTGCTTAGGGGTGCCAATGAAAAAAGATTTTTTTTAGCATATTCATAACATGATCCTGGGACTGTTCCAATTATTTTTTCACAGTTTGACAACCACTGTTCTAGTCTATAACAGGACATACACTCACACCTAACTGCATGTTTCTGCACTGTGGGATGGGGCAGAACACCTGGAGGTCCACAATGCAGGGAGAACGTGAGAGCCAAGCCTGGGAGGTGCGAGGTGATGGCGCTGTGCTCTCAAGTCCTGTTTCATTTCGTTTGGCTTTCTGCTGTTTGATCACAGTTCATGGAGCTGCAGTTATGATTACTTAACCTGGACAGGTGAAATATATGCCCACTGATGTATTTGTATAACAAGGCACTTTACATTTTTGAGAGTTTCTGTCCAACATATTCATTGTCCATAGCTAGTTGTCATCGGGGTCTGGAGCCTATCCCAGAAAGGCACAAGGCTCCAGGACGGGGCACCAGCCATCCACACTTACAGACAACTCAGTAACTCCATTTTGCCTTAGCATGTTTTTGGACTGCAAGGAAACTCCATGCACACAGAGCTGGGTCAGGAAATTGGACCCTGCTCTCCAGACATGTGAGGCACCAATGTACTACACCATCATGCCACCCTCATTTAATACCGGTAACATAGAACACCTCTTTCCTGACTTGTCTAGGAAGTGCATGTCAAAGTGCCATCCTGCCTGCACTGATGCGCCCCCCGGTGGCCAATGTCCAGCCATCACCAGGAACGAAGCAGTTCCTCCCGTTAACCCTGGACACCACCATGCAAGTGAACCTGTTGCCAAACTTCAGGCTGGTGAGTCATGCTTTGGCGTGTTTAGAAGATCTCTAATGCTAGGACTTACATCGAGCATGTAACAGGAACAGTGTAAAGCCCCCGCTTTGGTTTGTGTCTCGGGAGGACGGGAGGTCTGTATCATGCTCTCTTTCACTATCTTGACTATGATGCTTTATCTTCCTGCAGTTCTTCTGATTGAGCAGTTAATTATTATAGATGCTGGGCTGGAAAATGATCTTGTTTAAGCGCGGCCACAGTGCCATTTCGCATGCTGCAGAGCCCCCCCGCCAGTAAATAAGAAACCGCCGTACATATCGCCGTACGATTGTACGTATCTCATTACAATTCGTTCTCATCCGGCAAACCAGTGTTGTCTGATTTTAATAAATAGATCCAGTGCATCTATGCTTTATACAATCTATATTGTGCTTCTGCTACAAAAATCGCAGCCAAGGAGCTGTGAATAAGTAAGTAGTAATAAGTAGTATTACAATAACAATAATAAAAACAAAAATTCAATGTTTAAATATAATGTTAGCTATAATGGTATTATGAATTAACGATTTCTTTTCAATTAAACACCTACATAATCTTTCCACTACATGTAATATAAAAAAAACACACACCCATCCATATGTATAATACACTCACACAATCTCACACTTGGCATATTTAAAAGGTTTCAGTTGTTTTTGTTGCATTGTCTATTAAAATACCCATAAAACAAATGAAATATCTACAAAGTGATCATTATGCGCTATAAACGATAGAATAGAGCCTTCA
>JAODKM010000126.1:17516678-17534642 GCA_026780845.1 Petrocephalus sullivani
GTGGACATACCAAATATTAAAGTTAAAAGTGGATAAAAACAGTAGGTCTCACTTCATCTGATATTTGTTGTGCGCAAACATCTGCATATTTCATGAACATTATGAAATGAAATCATGTTTTGGAGACAAAAAAGTCAATGTTTCAGATCTGTCAGGTTTTCTAATAATTTTGGCCACCACTGTACAGTATATATATATGGGAATGACTACAATACATCAACATCAGAATTTATTGGTATAATAATTCATCATGAATTCATTCATTGTCTTCCAGATTTCAAACATGAATTATGCAGTCAGTTTTCACAGTTCTGTGATGCTCTCGGCAGCTTAGACTGTCTGTACAGTGTCAAAATACAATTCAAAGTGAACAGTTACATATAATTCACATATAAGCATAATTATGCATATATACATCCCCATGCTACTGCTATACTTGTGAGTGAATACTCTCAGGAGTTTGGTGATGCAGGGCGAAAAAAATACTTACATTTAAACGTGACATTTGTCTTTTTGTGGGGATGAAGTCTTCCTTCCTAGCTTTTGAAATGTTCTTTAGATTTCTCAGCACTTTATTAAATGAAACGGCTGCCAAATGTGCCTCAAAAGTCTCCTCGTGGTGAACGTCATCATCTTGTATAAGACAGCCCCCTTGTTGGATGGGGTTTGTCAGTAGTTATTTGCATATGAGCCCAAAAGAAACTGTAATCTGGTTTGGGCAGATTCCTCTTTGGCCTATAAATAATCTCCTGACCAACCATGAAACAGGCCATGCAGCAGCCCTGTGGTTTTGTCTGGTCATGGGAATAATATTCCATTAAGGGGTCCCTCTTCCATGTTACACTGTCCCTGAGAGGTAAGCTTAATGACTGCTGGAACCCCCTGTTTTCAAAAATGTACACAGTCTCCATTAAATAAATTTGTAATCCTTCTAAAAACTCCTTTAGAAAAAACATCCAAATGCGATCAGATCTAGCTTCAACGCGAAAGTATTGCCTTTAAAGCTAATTCTTAAGAACAAGTGTCAAACTAATAATATTCAGACCACAGACTAGTTATTAGATTTTGGTGGCATAGTGTAATTGCCTTTAGGATCGGTATATTTGTGGACGCCTTTTGTAATAAGGGTAGATAACAAAAGCCAAGGAGACTTACTGTGGAATCAGTTGCTCTGCTTGCAGTGCTTAGCCTGTGATTTTCTCTGAATTCACTCTGGCTCTTAAAGGCTCTTGTACTGCCCAGGTTTTGCCAAACATACATCAACATTCTTCAGCACTGGTTCACGTTATTTCTTGCGTATTTATTTCGATACTCGCTGTTTTCTAGTGCAAAAAGTAGTTATTTTCACAGTACCTACCATAGGCTGTTTTGCTTATCTGGTTAGTTCTCTGTGACTGTATCGCTTCCCTGAATGTGAGATCTAACATCTCGGTGACAGGGTCTCATTTACATAGCCTTCCCGCTCTCCTCAGTCGGGGCTCCCCGGCAATGGGCTGGAAAGAGGAGGATAGGAGGCAAGAGGTACCATTACCCTTGAACCCAGGGGTCCGCAGCTGATGTCGATGAGAAAATATGGCAGGCCTGCCTTTAAAAACCATTTCCCCTTAGAAATACCTGTCAAGCGACAGCGAGTGAATGAAAATTCAGCCTATGGTCAGGGGCGTGCAGCATTAGCGCTCAGTCATAAGCCCGTCTCTCAAATCTGGCGTAATTTGAAGCTGGTGTCCAATTACATCTGCATGTCAATTTACAGAGTTTCAGCACATATAGTGACGCGTGCCTTAAATCATTCTATATCAGAGCCTAGTGATGTATTGCATATATCGTCTTATAGATACGTTTTATTCTAGATATCTATTGGTTTAATTAAAACGACGGCATAATATACTACATAAATGCCGGCTGTGTTACAGACTGTTGCATTTTTGTGTACGTACAGCCTTCTGCAGCTTGTCCTTTTCACCACATTCACCATCGCGATACGCCGGACCTGTTTTCAGAGCAATTCCCCAGGCGGCAGTCTTAGATTGGCCGCGCTTAGAAGAATCCGAGAATTAATCCGAGCCTCGTTCTCCTATTCCGAGGTGTCAGAGTGGTCTCTCCTTTGCTTGTTTAATTTCTGTATATAGGGTTTCCATGGCGTTTGGGATGTGGTTGTGTGACTGAGAGTTTTAAATAACAGATGGGATCCATAAATTGGCATGGAGAGTGTTTTTTTTGGGGTCCAGAAGAGTTACATTGTGGAAGCACACCCATTTATATGGCTCTCGGTCTTATTGTTAAGCCCAAGGTAATAAATGACTAAGTTCTGGATGCTATTTCCAGTCCGACAGACATTTTTAAGGACTTTACAACACATAATGATACATATACATCAAAACTTGGAATTGACATCCGGTTTACTTAGGGCCTTAAGAATTTTTAGGCAATATAGTGAATCCCCAGTTAATAGAGCGAGACCTGAGATTTGCTCCAGGCGAAGTGGGAGTATGGGAGTACGGAGTATGTACGTCATCGGGGTACAGAAATGGAGCCTTTTAACAAAAAGGTAGGCGGGAACAGAACCCAAAACACTGCTTTATTCTGTATCAGCCCAAGGCAATGATACAGGGAAAGGAAAGGGGCGTTGGGGGAGGGTATTGGGAAGGGGTACATCAGTGTGTGGAGATCCATCTGAGTGGCTGTACTCAGAGAGAGACAGAAAAAAACCATTATATTGTTTGTGATAGTGTGCAGTGGTTAACACTGTTGCCTCACACCTCTGGGGCCTGGGTTCGAGCCACTGCTTCGGTTCTCCTGTGTTCGGTTCTCCTGTGTTCGGTTCTCCGCTTTCCCCCCACATTCCAAAAACACAGGTATGCTTGTATGTGTGGGTGTGCCCTGAGATGCGTTGGCGTCCCATTCTGGGTTGTTTCCTTCCTTGCGCCCATAGGATTTGGACCTTCCATGACCCTGAATAGGACAAGCAGTTACGGAAAATGTGGGGCATGTCTGTAATTTGGTGCAGGTGAAGTGAATCGATGCACTTGCTACCTAACTCTAGCTTGCTTCAAATTGTTTAATCTGAAAGAGAAATGATGAAGTAAACTTTGACCAAAACTGCTTTTGAAGTCACGGTCAGACATACATTTTCTTTTATGGTTAAAACATGGATAGTCACTCCCTCTGCAATGTCCCGTTATCCTCAGAAATAACTGTGGAACGCCTGCATTTGAGGTTAAACACAAACACTGCTAGTGGTGAAGTTTTCTGTACCAGAATGGAGGAGTTAGGAAACCCTGCTGGATGAGATTTCCAGTAGAGCTTTCTAGAGGCTGAGTACGGTTACCCAGGTGCACTTTTACAAACCCACTGTATGGTTGAGATAAATTACACTAACAAAATGTTGCGGATTTTTAGCGTTGTGACTGTTGAGTTCGTATCGTGGCGGTCACGGATGCTCAGAACAGTTGCATCGAAGCTGCCAAGTGCTTTGGTGGCTTTAGATTAGATGAAACAAAGTCCTCAGAAGAAGGCGACAACACCCTGTCAAGAAGAGGACTTAAAAAGGATATCGAATGAAACCCAGAGCTAGAGAGGCAGAGAGCGAAACGAGAGGAGAGAAAAAGGGGAGTTAAGTAAGTGTAACGCGGAGGATCGACAGCCAAAGTGGGCCGAAGGTAAGGCTCCTCCTCTCCGCGAATAAGTGTCGCTTGTCAAGTCCGAATAGCATATTGTCTTTTGGAAACAGTACAAGTGCCCCCTGTATTTTCCCGCGTTAGAGCCATCAGCGGCGTGAGCTATTGATTTCCCCTAGTGCTGCTCTACGGAAAATTGTTTAAAACCGTAAGATGTTAGAATGACACGTGTGCAGGGGGGGGAGTGGATAGTGTCACAGAGGAATAAGTGTCCGAATTGATTCTCAAAGCAGATGCTGGGGGAAAAATATCAGAGGTAATAATTAAAAATAAAATAAAATAAAACATGAAAGCATACGTGTTCCAATGTCTTTGTGACCGTATCCGGGGAAGGAATGAATGAGCTGGTATTGCAGTGAAACCGCCGTCAGGATGATCTTACTCTGCACAGATCTCACTGCACTGGTGCTCTCTCCGCTGGTGTCGCTACGATTACACTGCACCGGTGCTCTCTCCGCTGGTGTCGCTACGATTACACTGCACTGGTGCTCTCTCCGCTGGTGTCGCTATGATTACACTGCACTCTCATTGCGCTAGTTCACTGCTAATGAATCCAGCACAACCCTTATACAACCAATGTGCATTTTAACTACTGTCCAATTCTCTCCTATTCTATTCAGCGTTGTTGTTTTTTTGGCACACCCCAACAGTGACATGCTTCTCAATTCTGAACATTTTTAATTAAAATCTGTTTAAATCTAGGAGATCATTCTTAAAGTGCTTAAGTGAAAGCTACCCCAGGCTTTTTGAAACAAATTTGAAAATTAGTTCCAGAACCTCAAATATCAGACAAAGAGAGAATTATTTCAGCTGTGAAAATAGTCAATTCTTATGGATATTATGTCGTAGACCTTGGTGCCAAAAAGCCCTCTATTTGCTTATCTGTGCCAGCAATTTTCGGAGTGCTCTTCAAACTATGGAAATTCGGCGTATCGGGAGGCACTTGAGAAATCCAGCTGTGATGTTTTATTTTCAGTGCAGTGTGCGGAGCTGAGTAAGTTTGGCATAGACCTAGCCATGGAAATAGAGCTTTTTCCAGGCAGTAACCTGGAACTGTTTTAAAGCCCAGCAAACAACAGGAATTTGAAAAGCCACAGTACCAGATACAGATCAAAGATCATCATAACCTCATTAATATTTATCTTTATGACTAAAATATCTACATTTTTACAGATCAGTCATGCCCAACATTTCAAACGACAAGACTTAATCATATCCTAAAAGGATACACTGACGGGGTCCTCTAGCTTTACCTAACGCAGCAATACTTTTCCCATCTGTTCTATGAGCATCCAGAATACCACACACACACTGTAGCTGCATTTGGACAAGATGCATGCATTCTACACCAGCAATTGATATATCTTTCAAGTCTTTACTCATGGTTTCCGTAGATTACAACAACAGCCAAGCTATTTTTAAAGCCTGCTACAGTTATCTATTCATTCTAAACAAGTGGGAATTGTTCATTCTCGAGTTGTAAAATCTACCCTGTATTTAGATTACTTTTCTCGTTGAAAAAAAAGAAACACTTTGGTGTGTCCTAAAATAAAATTTGTTTACCACTGTGTCATATTTACCAATATGAGACACAGGGTTGTCTAGCATTTGTAGCGTTTGTCATCAGTAGGTGTTAATTGGACATGAGATTATAAAGGCTAGCTATTTCAACTCTGGCTAGAAGCTAAAACCAACGGGACTGGCCTGGAATGGATGTTCCTACCGTTCCCACGCTGGTAATGGACAGCTGAACAAATTCAGAATCGATGCTAAAAGTGCTATGACATATTAGTTAAATGGTGCCTGTAAACATGGAGGAAGACTAACAGCTCTGTTGCAGCAGCGTAGCAAAATCACTCATGTTTTCACTCAACCGTGATGCAAATGTTGTAGGACAAGGAACACATGGCCGTGAGAGCCAATCAGAATTTAGGTGAGCCGTGGTTCTCCCTCGTTCCACAAACAATCGCTGTTCGACTTCACTTCACGATGTACATTAACATAGGTGTCTTTGGCTGTAACAGTCATGAAGTGAAAAATGAAATCTTCCTATATATTTGCAGAGGTATACTGCATATCGCATCCAGTGCTCCAGTGAGACGCCATATACATACAGTTCAGAGTAAAGCTTGAAGCACTTCTCGGGGTAAAGGGCCTTGCGCATGGGCCCAGCGGAAATGTAGCTATTCTGCTGAGGCCGGGGCTCAAACTACCAAGCGTCTAATGACAGGCCCACGGAGCCACAGAGCGCCCCCTCCTGGTGTTCCAGGAATGAATCACGGGGGGGAGCTGTGCAATAAGTGGTGTGTTACATCTAGGGCCTAAAGGGAGGGATCATGAGGCAATAGGGTCATGGGAAGGTCACAGATGTCACCAGAGATAAACGGGTCACCCCGATGCTTTCTGACTGCAAAGTGATCGGTAATCCCTATGCTAATTAATTGTGCAAGCCTGGATAAAGGGGTGGAAATAATGCCTTTGCAGCTTCCATTAGGCCTGCAAGAGCACAGAAAGTGGGTGGAAAACAGTGGAGCCCATGACAGCCAGCCTGACCACCAGGCAACTACATGGGGCCCCCAAGGGCAGCCAATTACATAGCACAGTACAGCAACAGGACAAGCAGGACAGGCAACTGCCTGGGGCCCCGAGCTGGAAGGGGGCCCTTGAGGGCAGCTGATGACATAGCACAGTACAACGACAGGACATGCAGGGCAGGAAACTGCCTGGGGCCCTGAGTTGGAAGGGGGTCCCCGAGGGCAGCTGATTACATAGTACGTTGCAACGAAAAATCAGCTTTATTTGTGTATTCTGTTTTCCACAACAGTGAAAATAAAGGACTTGTGTTTATTACATTCTCTTTCTTGATATTATTAATTTAGACTTCACACTAAAATAATGTTAATGAATGTTCCCATGCCAGGGGAGGGTGTGTTGGAGGGGCCCATGGAGGGACCCCTAGAATTGCCTCTGTTTACCACTCAGGGGGACCCAGCTGTAGCAGGAAGTGCTGAATTAGCGCGTCTCCCGGCCTCGCAGCAGCCGAGAGGTACGCAGGCGTGCACAGTGTAAACCAGGGAGCTTTTATTTATTTATCCAAAAGTTAATAAAACTTTATAACTAAAACGATCATCTCGCAAATCCCGTAATGAAAGTCCTGGTATGGCCCAATTCCTAGAACACAGTATTAAATACGATGAGTAGCATGCCTTTCTCTTACGATTGCCCTTTCTTAGCACTGCAAAGATTAATGGCACGCTATCCTGCTTGTTAGACAGTGTCTGCAAGGGCGTCCGGAACAAGCAGCACGGACACCGACGAACGGTGCTGTCTTCTAAAAATAAAAAAGCAGCATGATCCTCATAGAAGATCGTTTCCACATCTCCCCCCCTGCTTTTTAATAAAGTACTTTTGAAAGTCTGCCATTAATGGAAGATTATTTCGCTATATTATTTTTTATCTGTATAATTCATACTTCCCAGTGACTCACAAAGCTCATGGTTTTTGAAAAAGAAAAAGCCTTTTATCTTTGCATATTTAGTTAGGGTGGAACAAAATGTCATATTCAAGTAGATTCTCACAAAGACTTCCAGTGTCTCTTAAGGGAAGCATGGCGTCTATGAATATATGACTGTTCAAGCAGGTTATATAGCGAATTATAAAAGTTTCCCTAGATGAGAACACCCATTGAGTACGGTAATTCAAAAAATGTGTCACAGAGAAGTTTCCAATAAGGTTTCAGGCTACATTTATATACTGACCTTCAACAGGTTTACATACCAAAGTTTCTATGCTCGTTAACCAGGAGTGCAATTGACAACTAATATTCTTTAACCAAATAGAAATTACAAATAAAGAGCCAATAGCAGTGACTCATTTATTTCACAATGCAGCATACAACTAGTGACATAAGTAATACTAACAAAAAATATATATTTGTCCTCTCTCTCCTTCTCTCTCTCTCTATATATATATATGTGTGCATTAAGATTTTTCCACTTATTATGTTGTTGCCAAGGCAATGATATATTCATTTATTCAGCTGGGTATTTCACTCCAGCAGTTTGACCGCAGTACATCGCCAAGAGGTTGAACAGGAGGGCCCTTTCTGGGCCTTGATGTGGCAACGTGTGAGTCTTCGACATGGACCGCTTTCAATGCCCAGTCGTAATTTATTTACAGATCATAAAAACAACCTGGTCTCCTGGTCTACAGATGCCTTTTCTAACCTTTTAAACATCTCGTTGGAAGCCTTTGGCCTGATGTTTCTAAAGCATTTTGCAAAAATATATATTTTATATATGAAGCACATTGAAAATTATTTCATTTTCATGGATTTATAGAGCTGGGTGCTCCCCAGAATCGTTTATATTAAGTAGCTTGCTCCAGATCATGTTATCAGAGCCCGGCTTGGGATTTCAACTTGCAGCGATCGTAAATTGAAACCGCCTTGCCACTAAATCATTTACCATATCATGTAAAGATGATTGGTAACGGACTGTCTCCACTCTGGAAGTTCAGTTTGGAAGCAGCACTTTCTTTGTGCAGCCAAGTCATGTGATGCAGCCAGGTCATGTGACATCTCATTGGCTAAAGTAGGGTTCCCCAACTCCGGTCCTGGAGGGCTAGTCTGTGACACAGTTTGCAGATTTCCCTGCTGAAACACATCTACTAAACCTTGCGATTGCTTGGTGAGCTGAATAAGGTGTGTTTGAGCAGGGAAATCTGCAAACTGTGTCGCAGACTAGCCTTCCAGGCCCGGAGTTGGGGAACCCTGGGCTATAGTGTGTGAGCATATGCCCATGCAAAAGGCTGACATCCCATCCAGGGTGGACGAGGGGTCACCCAAGATGGATGGATGATTTTCTTTTATTTGGGAGGGTGTCCTGAGTAAATCGCCTTACATTTTCAAGCCTGTCTTTTTTCCTTTTTTTATGTTTTCAGCCACGTCCCAGCAAGCTTTGCCGATTCAGGTCGTTCACGGTTAAACTAATGATGCGCCTGAATTGCTTTCATAGCTACGGGGAGTTCTGCCCGTGTCAGCGCCAAATTATTCAAATACTGCAATTATTTATGCTGCTGGGTCACCAAATGTTTGTATTTTATATGTCAGCATACTTGAATTTTATGGACTCTTTTTATAATATGGGTCTTGGCACTCCTTTGGGGGTGACGCATTTCACAGAATTTTACAGTTCAGCCTCTCGCATATTCGCACATATTAGGGGGAGAAAAAATGAAAACTGTCAGAGATGCCACACGTGTGACAGACAGAATCATGATGTATTTCCTCTTAACTTTCTCATAGATGAAACATGGAATAATCACATTCCGCCAGAGTCAGCAGAGAAACGACAGGGGGAGCATTACGTTTTATATACGCTAGTTACATATCTACTCTGACAACTGGATTAGACAATCTATTTAAAAATGGCGCATTAAAATAAAACAATTGTGCAGCGAATGCGAGGCAATGCACTCTTGTTAAATGTAGCGATCTGCCAGTCAGTCTCACATCAGTACTACAAAGAGATTACCATGGATATATCTATTAGGTTTAAAGTGACTGACCGAGCAAATATTTCAATAACATTTTTAAATTTGGTATTACTGAGTGGTCATGACTGTTGTAATGATAGTTGAATGTATCCAACCGTATCCAATCTGTAGTTTTATCTAGTTGATGTACATTCCGGAGTAATCAAATACAAATTTATTTTACAGCAAATTAATCAGATTAGATAGATTGGAATACATTAGGTAGATAGATGATAGACAGATAGACAGACAGACAGACAGATAAACAGATAGATAGACTGACTGATTGATTTTATTTATCCTGAGAGAAGTTTTGGGTTACAAGCTTGTATGTGTATAGAAATGGATAGGTCTGTAGTCTGTACATTGGTCTCTTTGCCCTGTGTCTCTGGTCTGCATGTATCGTGTTCCTGTCTCTGTTTGAGGTGGTGTAACAGAGAGTGATGCTCTGGTGTCTTTGCTCTCTTCCTGCTAGAGTATAGTGGATCTCCCCCCAGCGAGTCAAAGCCCCACCCTCAGCAAATGGAAGCGTGCACAGGCTGTCAGACGGCTGAATCTGAGCGTGAGTACAGAGGGGCCCCTGTGGGTGTCACTGCATGTCACGCACGCGCGCGTGTCCGAGCCTGTCTGTGACCATCTGGAAGGCCTGTTGACTCTGCCTGTGTAATTGGGAAAAATATAAGTTTAAAGATGACTTTAGACAGGTCATTTATTCCAATCCCATGCACCAGATAGTGAACTGGACGTGCGTCAATGATGGATTCAGACTTCAGGGTGGAGGAGTCTGTCTACATCTCTCAACATCCCGTCATACACATCGTCATCATGAGTCCGTTTACAAATAAACTAACAATTTGCCACATGGAAATGTCACTTCTGTAGCGCAGAAGCTATGGCTCGAACTAACCACTTTGGTATAAAAGAAGGAATTGGTTTTAAATAAAGCTATTGGATATAAATTGTGGCTGGAATGAGCCGCGCACGACATCTTAGGTGTGATGAGCCATAGCGTCTTAGCTAACTGCTTAGCGAGAATAAATATGTCTTCTATAAGAGCTGCAGAAACGTAAGAGCACTGCGAGAGCCTCCACACGGTGCAGAAGAAAGCCCCGACGTGTTGCTATGGAATACGGGCTTTGGTGGCAGACATTTCGTTTGCTTAATATGCTATTGTTTTGTAAAAAAAATCCTCCTGTGCTCAGAGTTTGTTCTCAGGTCTTGCTGAGGACCATTCTAAGCCATTTTGCATGGTAATTAGACACTACTAGAGCAATATGCCGCTCTCTGTGTAGTTTGGTATACAGCTATGTGTTTGTCCCCGTTACCATGGAGTTAATCAGGGCCACGTTACTCCCCCCACCCCACTCGCCGACGACGCCAAAGTCCGATAAGGATGTTGTTAGATGAAAGGAATAGAGGGAGGCGGACGGTTATTTCTGCTCATCCACCAGAGAAATGGAATAAAATGCATCGAAGGTGAACGTAATGACCCAGTTGGAAGTAAACAAGGTCTGCCACCTTGACCTTTCGATCAGCCTTCGGTGGACTAGCGCATAAACCCAGCAGCCATCTATACACACGCTTCAGCATACACACACACACACGCACATACACACGCAAGTGCACGCACGCACGCGCACGCTGATGCTTAAAAGACTAGACAGTTAACATCATAAGACAATGCCACGGAGCAGTGATTTCAGCTCGTCTTGCTCGCACACTGCCCCATTTGGATTGTGAGACACATCCCCTTAAACAACACAGAATGCAAGACTGTAGCGCCCAGTGCATATACTGTAGACGAAGCCCCCGCACTGATATTCTGCTGTTCCGCACACGATGCAGACAAACAAAATAATTATTCAGCCAAATAAGTATCTGCAAAGCAGGCGATTAGCCCCCTAGGGTAGCAGATGTAAGACCCTCTGGATGCACAGGACCTTGAGGGTTCTGGAGTGCATGTGCTATGCCTTTTTCATCATTAAAATATGCATGTAGGAGACTCTTTGCAGCATTTAGGGCCATTCTTAAGATCGAAACGTCGCAGTTTAGGTTAATTTACTTGGCCATTTGACTGCATGACTTCTCGAAATGCTTGAAAACATGTCGCATTAATTTATTCTGCAAAGTGATTTTTAACGTGACACACAAATCACATGTGATCTGCTGGAATCGTCCCCTCTGACTGCCCCCCACCCCCCCCCCAAGTCACTGAGCAGGAGACACACCAGCATTATCTGCTGGGTATCTACAGCCATCTGAACAGGCAGAAACCGGCCCTGCGAGCTTCAGACATTAATCATGCTAAGAAGGGTGAAAGACCACATAACATGGGAATTATAGATGACATTAATGATGATTGTAGATGACACTGACTTTGCATATAAACAATTTATTTCCATTTTTATGTCTTGTAGCAAAAAAGACAGTTTCCATCATAAGGACAAAATCATAATTAAAATGAGTAAAATCCTAAATTGCTTTTATAGATCTTGCTGTACTTTAATTGGCTTCTCTTTCTGTTTTGCAGCTGAATCAGACTCAGAAGGCTGTCATAAGTCACACTTTGGGAATCCCTCTGCCCCCCCCCAAAAAACACATTGTTTCCTGCACCGTGTGCCAGCTAAGATTTAATTCTGAGGTGAGTGCAAGGAGTTTCTAACATGAAATATCTTTCACATTTTTTTTTCACATTATATTTGTTGAGATGTGCAAATTATGATCGTATATCATTATCTGAATGCATTGCTTTCCTTAGCAATTAAAAAAACTAGATTTCACAAATTTTTATTGGCTGTGGAAACGTTTGTATTTGTTTTGGATGATTGTATGCGGGCCTAAAAGACAATCATTCCATCTGCCTTATCTGGACTAGGCAAATCAGGGTAATTATAAAACATTTCTCTTAAATTACACTGCGGTCTGTTCTATTTTGGAAATTTATGCTGGGGCTGGACTAATGTATTCACTGCAGAGCTGTTATTTCCTCTGCGCTGAGGATTATTTCACGATAATCTGCCTTCATCAAAACCATCAATCACAGCTCCACTGAGCAATGGGTCAAGGCAGTGTTTTCCATTTGCTTGGCAGAGATTTAAGGCGAGCGTGACATCTTAATTTCCATCTTAAAGTAGTTTATTATCATTTCTTTTTGAAATGCACTTCAACGCATAAAATTGCCTTCTAGGGGATGTTTATCCAAACAGCAGGCTGATATAACACCTCAATCTGGTTATCGACATGTGTCTTAAAATTAGGTCATGCGTGCGGCTGGAAGTGAATCGAGTGGCTGTATGAATATCTTGAAGCTGTAAAGGGTGTATGCATCACAATGGCTGAAGCTAGTTTTAGTGAGTGCATTTTGGCACGTACCTCCTGTAAAAATGAATCAGCAGTCGTAAGGAGTAGGAAAAGAAAAAAAAGTGGTCACTTATAATAAGTAACGCACTGTCCATTTCAAAGGAGCAACAGGGGCCCGGGGGCCTTTCCTCGGTGGGGATCGCACCGATTCACTCACGTAGCTCCTTGACGTGATGTTTTATGGAATATTCAATCTGGAGATTAAAGCTGACACTCGTACATATTTCAATAGACCAGACTGTAAATATATCTGGAGAATAATATGTAGTAAAAACACCAATTCAATTTTCCTCCGTGCAATGTCTTTATTACTGATTTTACTTTGTGTATAATAATGCCTGACAGCAAGGGTAATAAATAATTATATAAAAATCAATAATACTAATTCATTCCCACCCCCGGGTAATGTCAGAAATGGAAAATGACGAAAGCACAGAGGAAACTCATTCCATTTTGAGATCTTAAATTCAAAAAGTGACAAGTACAGATTAAAAGCGCCCTCTTACCACTGTCTGTAAGCGCGTAGTGTATAAGGTGCCCCCATGTAGAAAACGAACCCTACTTTTGTGAAACCAAAATAAAAAAATAATGTTTTAAACATAAATAGAACACATTTGATATATTTTTTTTATTATTCAAAGTATATTTGGTAATCAGGTAATATTTTAAGATAAGACATAATAAGAAATGATGCACCACTCTCTGTTCCTGGCATGTTGAGTAGTTCACTGGTTATTTTTCCCGTTTTCTCCACTGTCTGATCATACACTCAGTGGGAGGAGGTGCAAATTGTCTCTCTGCTGCCATATTTCCATGTTCTTATGCGTAATAATGACTTTTAACTTGCATTCTGAAGGATATGACAATCGTTTTTTTATTTTCAGACGTTTCCCTGTGCTATTCTTCAAAATATTGGCGCAGTAACATCAAAATGCTACCCCCATCAATGACTGAGCCATAGACTAGTGATTGTCGGAAACAAATTACGGGTAGGTTCGAGTAAATTCGTCACGACCACCGCAATACACGGGAGTAACTGATCTGTCAGTCGGTTACTCCTGTGTATAAACTGGACGACTTCCCAAATTTTGACCTAAAAAACTCATATACGGAAAATACGGTAAGTTCAAGTGAGAAAATCGTTTTAAATTGGTCTGGTGATGTGAGTGTTTTTCCTGACAGCCCGCTGTACTGCAGGTTTTTGGAAAACGCAAGAAGATTATTGTGGGGGTGTCGAGGCCTCTATTCTACATATTGTAATGTTTTATTAAAATAAATGTGATATAAGTTACATACAGGGACGATTCTAGGATGTGACTGAGCCCCCAGTAGAGTTGCCACATTCAATATACCAGACACAAGCGCTCCCAGATCTCTAAAGATAAAATCAGCAAATGGATTACGATTTTCTTCCAGACGGACTGAAACTCCCCTAAATAGGATTTAGAAATGCCTATGGTTATATAAAATGACTACAAGCCGCCTTTGGTTATATAATATAACTACAAGCCGCCTTTGGTTACATAATATCACTACAAGCCATACAGCACACAGGATCAAAGTAGCTTAAATTTTTTTGTCGCGTTAACGTTCAATCAGGTATTTTCTGAGGCTCTGCATCGACAAAAAAAATATGTTTGCTCTTTTTTGTCACGGCATTTCTGCTTCTTACTATGTGCGCATTCGTTAGTAAACCAGACTTTGCGGTAACACGAGTACCGTCACCTCAGAAATGTGTGTTTACAGAAACAGCTTGTGACATCATTACCACATTTACGGACTTCTCAAACAATGCTAAATCAGGTTCTGTCACATCTATAAAGACAACCAGTACAGTACTCTGTGGCTGTTTATACTCAACTGCTTGGTTGCTTTCTGGACCTGATACTTCCACCTCTGGTTTCAGTGTATAACGTAATATTTTTAATGCATAACTCCATCCATCCACTTTCCATACCTGTTAGCTCTGTGCAGGGTGATGGGGGTCCAGAGCCTATCCCGGAAACTAACCAATGTCATCCTGTCCACAGCTTTATACTATAACGTGTAATTAGAGTGAAGAAGGCCTTCATGGCTAATTCCGGAGTCCTTAAAGTGGATTAGACAGAGACTAAGCTAATATATCATCAGCTTCATAACTTAGAAACACTGGGATAATGAATGGTGCCGTCACTCATGGATAAATGTCACCTGCATTAGAGTGGACACAGTTTTTGCCACAGTTAGAAACTTCCTTTAAACTGCTGCAAGCTTTTGTTGCCTGTGGACTAATTCTGACTGCACGTTGTACTCTGCAGAGCCAAGCCTCAGCCCACTACAACGGAACTAAACATGCAAAGAAACTGAAAGCGTTGGGGGGCCTGAAATGTGAACAAAACAACGCGATGGTCACCAAGGGAACTGCAAAGGGCACCCAGCCTACGCTGCCCCCTACAGGCCCGGAAACAACAGGTCAAAGACTTTTTTTGGGTCTTCCATTTGCAGATGTGCTCCTCTTACTCTCCCTCTCTCTCTGTTTGGTTGATTTTTGCTCACACCTGCCATGGATCTGTCTACCCAAACTGGATCATGTACCAGGCCATCTTCCTGGAGAGCACATCCTTTCACATGCACATTCAGGCTGCCTGGTCTTGTCTGCGCATAAGAGAAACTATATTGATGTATTGAACTGTTTTGATCTAAAGGTAACCCACATGTTTGCAAAAATGTAATATTTCGATGTTCATATTGTAGTGGTACAACCCCACCATGAAAAAGGGAACATTATGTCAGTTAAAGATTTACCGATGATTATATGTCTGTGGACCAGCCCAGTTCTGCAAGAAACATCTGCAGATAAGAGCCACTGAGGAGGAGACACAGTACTGCCATACTGCTCTACAGCCATCCGAAACGGCAAAATCAGCTCTGTTAGCTTCAGACATTAATCATGGTAAAGACGATCCACTCAGGGGAAGACCACATACCATGAAAATTATATTGTAAATAACTGACTTTGCATATAAGCAATTTCATTACACTTTTATGTTTGTGGCAGAAATAGACAGTTTCCATTATAAGGAAAAATATTAATTAAAATCGGTAATTGCATATAAGCCGTATGACATTGCAACATTGCTGTGTAATTTACAAAGAAACCCTTGGCAATAGAAAAAGCAAGTGGCTTTGTTTATGAACATCGGTGTTTTGGATGAAGAACTAAGGAGATTTTTACACTTGGAGTATGAAAGGATATAGCTATTAAAATAACAACAAAACTGTAACTTCAGAGAGTCAAATCGCTGTCTAATTTTCACAGCAGTGATACATCATTGAACTTAATTATTTGAATAAAAGTGCTAAATTTTCTAACGCTGATAAGTGACTAGGAAAGTCCTGGGGACTTTGATTACATGGTAGAAAAAAGGCAGAAAGTGTGAAAGAGTTTTATAAATGGATTCTTTTCTGATCCTGATACTTGCATCAGAAGAAAGTGGTTAGCCGTGTCTGAAGGGAGAGAGTGTTGTCAAGCCTTACATGAGGAGAGTCTGGTGCAGTGGAACATCTAATCACAGAGTGCTGCTAGGTCAACAGGAAACAGGTCACCCCACCATAGTAGAGAGATACCACTTTTACAGGCAGATCTTCTTATATTGGCATGAACACCTTATCTAATCTATAGATTGGAAGGGAGGTTAATGTGTAACCCCTTAAAGTAGCAGAACAATGACATGAACAATCGGTGCTTCCATTGACAAAAAGCAAAATGGTCTTGCGAGGTATGTCTTTGAGAAAGGGAAGAGCTTGATTGGTTGGGGCGTTGGTGCATCGTGCTGCTTGACCTTTAGCGAGTTTAACCTCTCTGATTGCCTCTGATTGCTTTGTGTTGCCCCTCATTAATAGGGATGTCAAGGCGAGTGGGTCTTACAAATTTCAAAAATAGGCTGTGAATTTCTTCCGTGTTGTGCTTACTTAGGATTTCTATTCAATGAAACACAGCTTTCCAGAATGGGCATTCTACATCCCAAATATAGTATCATAGATACAGACATTGCTTGAGATGAAAGATGTCACAATTCATTGATGATGAACAAACATGAGATCAGTATGTAACTATGACTTAGTTTGTGGTTAATTAATACATGATTAATTGTCAACACACCACAGTGAAATGTATCGTCTGCATTCAACCCCTATGTGACATTATGACTTAATAGTGGGCAGCTATTATTTAGCACCTAGGGATAAGATACCTTGCTGGTCATGGATTTGAACCAATAACCATCTAATCACAAGCATGTGTTCCTAACCATTAGACCACCACTGACCTGAATATACATAAGAAATAGCAAAAACATTGCCTAATGCATTTGTCTTTATTTTAGCGAGGCCTTTAGGCAATGAAATACTATATATTAAATGTTCTCAAATTTTAGACTCTTCTAAATAGCCCCCTTTGCTTTGATGACAGCATTGCAGACTCTTGGCATTTTTTCAACCATTGCCAGATATAGCCGCCTGGAATGCTTCCCCAACAGTCCTGACGGCGTTTCCACAAATTCTAGGCACAAGTTGGCTACCTTGCTCTTACTCTTCAATACAACTCACCTCAAACCACCTCTACAGGGTTTAGGTCGGGGGCTTGTGGGGGCCAAGTTATCTGTCACAGCGTTCCATCTTAGGATTGTTATCTTGTTGAAAAACGAATGATTTTCGGTAGGTGTGTCTAGACAATAGTTGTGTCTACTGTTATATACTACTGTGTGTGTATATCTCAGCAAACAAAATAATGAACAAAAATGTCTTATTATGGACTACTGATGGGATTCTTTACGCAATTTGATGAAATGTTACACTTGAGAGAACATCCAGAAATTGCTTACAGTGGGGTTGCTGTCCTACCATGGTGAGCAATTCTAATTGGCTACCCGGTGGACATTCAGCATCATGCTCCCGTTAGGGGTTGGTCAGCTTATTAGGATTTTCAGGAGAGCAGACGAGTGGAGCTGCACCCTGACCACTGGGACCCAATGTTTGGCATTCAGATGCTGTACTGAGAGCTGTAGCATACGGAGGATGATGGTAAAACCCAAACTGCCACAATGCTTATCAGACACTAAAGAACAAAACATCTTTTTTTACACAAAGAAAATACATTGGCTTGGCAGTCACTGAAATGTATTAAGTATTAAGCATTGTAGACAGGGAAAATATATCAACTGTTATGGAATTTAGACAAAATGTTGTGGTGCTTTAAAAAAAAAAATCAAGACATCATAAGCTCATATGTTGCTTGTGATTTTCTCACTCGACGGTGATGACATGCAGCTGTCAAACACCCCCCCCCCCCCCCCCCCCCCCCCCCCCCCCCCCCCCCCCCCCCCCCCCCCCCCCCCCCCCCCACCCCCCCCCC
>JAODKM010000126.1:17543814-17557144 GCA_026780845.1 Petrocephalus sullivani
AAGAGCATCTCCCAATGCACAACAGTAACTCAAATAACTAGTCACAACCACGGCATACAGAAGAGCATCTCCCAATGGAGCAGATGGGCTACATCAGCAGCAAACCACACCAGGTGCCACTCCTGTCAGCTAAGAACGGGAAACCGAGGCTACAGTGGGCACGGACTCACCAAAATGTACAATGGAATAGTTTCTTGAACATGATGATGAATTCATTCTACTCAAATGGCCTTCACAATCACCGGATCACTACCCAACAGAGCACCCATGGGATGTGGTGGAACGGGAGATTTGCATTATGAAGGTGCAGCTGACAAATCTGCAGCAACTGCATGATGCTATCATGTCAACATTGACCAAAGTCTCTGAGGAATGTTCCAAGCATCTTGTTGATTCTATGCCACAAAGAATAGGCAAAAGAGAGTCCAACCCAGTATTAGCAATGTGTACTTAGTAAAGGGCCAATTGAGTTTATATAGATAATATACATAATATATAAATATACATAAAGTATGTGTGTATCTTTGCATAATGTCTCTGATATGCATACTCATGTTCATGTGGAAGCATTAATTACACCCTTGTTTTTAAACCAAGCTCATTGACAACATGACAAGAAGTCAGGAAATCTACAGCATGGTAATAAATTTACAGCATGGTAATAGCTATGCATGTTCTCCCAGTGTTGTGCATGATTCCTCTGGGCACTCTGGTGTCCTCCCACAACCTGGAGATACACAGTTAGGCTAAAAGCAGTTTATAAAAGCAGTTTATATACTGCCTGCATCCTCCACAAAGCCCACCCCCCGGGCAGGCAGGTGGTGTAGTGGTTTGAGATGTAGCCATGTAGTGAAAAGATCGCCGGTTCAAATCCCCGACCCGCAAGTATTGCTAAGGTACCCTCTGCTGTGTCACAATGTTAAATGCAGAGGACACGCTTCATTAGTGCATCAACAATGACAATTAATCACCTTCACTCCTCCCCCCATGACCTTGCGTTGGATATGTAGCTGGAAGATGCTTGAATTCAGATTTCTCACCATGACGTCACTAATGGATGTTTAGCTCCTTATGTTTGTGTCTGACTGACAGCTTGTAGATGAGGAGCGGATGGTGAGAATGTCCAGGAGACCCCAGCGGGAGATTGTGAAGGACTGGATGGCTCCTTCTCAGCATGTCTCCAATTTATCATTGTCTTGCTCATTACTGAGAAAATGACACCCATCATTCTTTTAAAGCTTGACAAATGTAGCGATGATAGATTATGCATATTACATATATCATACTAAAGTACAGCCACAGCTACTTCAACAGCAAGTCAGAGTAAGTCAGAGTAAAATTAAAGGCAGGTTGTGACATGCAACTTTAAATATGGCAAACTACACTTCCCTTTCACTTTGCATAAGAAAATCAAATAATCAGTATTTATCATTACAAGTGCTTACATAAGTGCGCCGAAATGGTCTTTAAAACCTAGGCATAATTATGCAAATAAAAAAAGAAAAAAATTTAATTCCAAAAAATGCCTTTTCCTTAATAAACAAGAGGCACATATTGTGTAATTCCTGAGAAACGCTAACGATGGAAAACGCTTAATAGACAAGAACCGTGGAACCTTCCGAGAACCTGAAGGAATGCCAGTGTACCTACAGCACAATCCACGCTCGTCTCTTCACAGTAGCGTGCAGTAGCTTAAAAGCCCAGTCACAATGTTCACATAAAACAAAGAGACTGTGTCATTTTACGGAACACCTGAGCCAGTTTGGGAGTTATTAAGTGTGAAGCCAGCCTGCATTTAGTGGTCTTTGCTAGGCAGTGAAGTAGGCAGGCCCTGTGCTTGCCAAAATAATAATAATAATAACTCCATGATGGAGGGGTACTCTGTGCTCACACAAATGAAGACGCACGCAGGTAGAAAGAAAGAAACCCTGAAAACATCAGCCATTCCTAACATCTCTCCTCAGCTCCACCTTCTACGAGTAAGATATCCTAAGCAGGATGACTGAGATCTGTGCCAGTCCACTCATTTGGTGACATACTGTAAGCAGCACCCCAGGGTGCCATCTTCTGAGCCCCCAGCAGTGATGCATGCCTTTTAGGCTCCTCAGAGTCTTCAGCTGGCCCTGTCTGATACCGTTGTCCTTCTCTTCAATCTACTCCAAGTCAAAGTACAGTAGTAGAGTTAAACACAAGTTCTCAGATAATCTAGTAATCAAAATCACTGAGTTCAAAAGTTCTACCTACTAAAAACTTGTGTTCTGGAATAGTGGGGGGGGGAGGGAGAATATTGGCTTTGGGGCGTGTTGCTGAAATCGCATTACACTTATCAGTATGAAACCCATGGTGTATGAAACCGTTTTCCACGGTTGTGGAAAGGAACTTAAACACGGATGGTATATTGAGCACAATCGCAGCCATCTGGAGAGATCGGTCTGCCTCAGACAGGCGAGAACCCAGACTAATCTCATGACTGTCAGACTCTCCCTGCAGTGAGTATGTTCCATCCCTCAGCATCACTGCGAGAGGTGCCTGCAGAATATAACTCCACACGAAGCATTCTCCAGAAAGGCATCAGAGCAGATTCTTCTGCTGGCAACTGACCAAAGACAACAGATAGATATTTTTTGGAAAATGCTGTTTATGTTTCCGTTTATATTTACAAGCGTGCATTAAGCAAAACTTTTGTCCAAAAGTGAGTCACGGGTTATGAGCAACGCTGCAGTAAGTACATTAGCAGAGGTCATAAACACTCCAGCAGGCGGGAGAAGAACGATAAATTAAGTGAAGTCTTGCTCCAAAGAGTGCAGAATGGGGGTAATCAGTCTAGCAATAGGATACCTTACACAATGCAAAACGGTTCATAAACTAACAGGGATGTAAGCAATCTGTAGAGGTAAACACAAATATACAGTATATAACATCAAGAAACATTCATATAAAGTACATATGTAAATATAAACCAACAATTAATTCAATAATGAGATTTACAGTGCCTATAAAAAGTATAAACCACCCTTTTTATATTTGTGATATAAAATTAGACCATGATAAATCATTTAAAAACTTTTCCCCCTTCAGTGTGACCTACATCCTGTACAATTCATTTGAAAAACAAACAAATCTGTTAGGGGGAAAAATAAAAAAATAATAAGCTGGTTGCTTAAGTATGCACCCCCTTAAACTAACACTTTTGATTTAATTATAGCATTCAGTCTTTCGGGTAGGAGTCTATCAGCATGCCAGTCTTGACTTGGCAATATTTGCTCACTCCTCCTTGCAAAAGCTTCCCAAACCTGCCAGGTTGCGAGGGCATCTCCTGTGCACAGCCCTCTCCAGGTCACCCCACGGAGGGCATCTCCTGTGCACAGCCCTCTCCAGGTCACCCCACAGATTTTTGGTTGGATTTAGGTCTGCGCTCTGGCTGGGCCATTCCAATACTTAATTTTTCTTCTGGGGAAGCCATTCTTCTGTTGATTTGGAGGTATGGTTGAGGTCATTGTCCCACTGAAAGATGAAATTCCTCTTCACCTTCAGCTTCCTAGAACACACCTAAAGATTCTGGACCATAATTGTATTGTATACATTTTTATAGGCACTGTAACTTTTACAAATCGAGTGGGGAGTGAAAAGTGAGATGGATTGTACCACGGCTAGGACCAGGACTAGGATGGAGGCACAGGCAATAGACGGCACCCAGCCTCTGTTAGCGCAGGGGAAACCTGGAGAAAAATGGCCAGAAGCACAGGTAGAAGGCAGCTCTGCGGGCACAAAGAAATGTACACCGTCAACAGAAAGAGGACAATTGTGTGGATCTCCTCAGCTGTTCAGTCTAAACGTGCTCCTCTGTACATCAGGGTTAGAGTCTGTGAGAGATCAGCATGACACAAAGGGTTTAATGCAGCCAGTTATCAATCGGCTGTCATCGGGGGGGCTGGGGGGAGGGGGACATTCCCCGTGTGGAGTGATTTTTTCCACTGGCAAACAATTCCAAGTGATCCTGCAAAGCCATAATGCTGTTTTTCTTTTTTTTAGTAATAGATTTGAAATTCCAATCGCGTCCAGAAAATCGCTGCTTTGAACAGAAATGTCACAGTACAGCAGGCCTGCTCTGTTGCGCCTGCCTGCGGTTGGCAGGGTATTACGCTACTCTCAAGAAGCACATGAGTGAAGCGATGAGTCCCGTGCTGCTTTAAAACCCTCAGAAAGGAATCCGGCTTCCATCCCCACCCTCCGCTCCTCCATATACAGCTATTAATGTGAAAAAAACCTTTTAGAAAAGGAAAGCTGATGCTAAATTGGAGGGCTTTTGCAAATAACAGTGATTTTTATTTTAACATTGGATGAAAAAACATGCAGTTATTCAGCTGATTTTTTGATATAATAGCCTTGACTGCTTTTAATATGTATGACAGGCCCTTTTCAGGTTTTTGGATATATCTGATTCAAATAGAACGTATGTGACAGTATAGATCTTGTTGAGCGATATAGCTGTGTAGATCATATGCATCTAACTACTGCAAATGTGCATCTAACACTTCATGCATTCATCACAGCATTAGACCATCTCCCCATATGCTGTTGTCCCTACAGTTCAGAGAGATCTGTGCCTTGACAGTTAAAAGGGAGACAATATAGTACAGCCTACTTTTAATGATGCATTGTAACAGACCTTTAATCCAAAGCAACTTACAGTAGAGGGAAGGTCACTATTTTGGTATGCTCCTTGGGATTTGAACCCACAACCATTGCCTTTGCAGCACAGCGCTGTTCTTGTTGTTGTTGTGCTTTTTCTCCAAATGTTTTAGCAAGTCACTGTCACTAGTGGGGGGGCCTCTCCCAGAGCCAATGGGCACAACCAGGGAACAGCCCATTGCAGGGTACACTCACGCCTATGGACAAAATGGAATCTCCAATTAACCTCAGCATGTTTTGGACTGTGGGGGAAACCCCACAATGACATGGGGAGAGCATACGAAGTGCACACGCCATGACAGAGGCTCAAACCCAAGTCTCAGAGGTGAGAGTGCTAACCACTGCATCACAAACCATCTTATTGAGGCACCAAAACCATACAATAACATATATAGAATTATGCACTGACAAAAAAAATTGTTGGGGGAGGGGGGGCAACTCTGTGAGTTGGGATTCAGATGGTTGCCAGTTCTAATCCCTGGGTCAGCAGCGTGACCCCACCATTCCTACCTGTCCTTAAGGAGCTCCCAAATATATGCTGAGCATTTACTGGCCACTTTTCCTTCACTCTTTGGTCAAAATTCTCCAAAACCATTTCTACTGTGTTTAGGTCAGGTGGTGTGACACTATCACTCTCCTTTGTAGGCAACTTTGTGTGTCCAAACTTTTGACTGGCACTGTAGTTACCTTTCTTCACCAGTTACCTGCAGGTCTATTTTATTCTGTGTTTCTCAAACTGAATTTCCAAGGATCACTGTGGTCTAAAAAAAGGTTAGCTCCACTGATTTATATGTTTAATATTTCGTGTAGCTCATTCTCCCAAACCAAATATTTAAATTAAAATTATGGTATATTATTATGTAATTTACTTGACTCAGATTTCCATTATTACCATAATCATAATCAACATTTAAACTAAAACTGTATATCATCTCAGCTGAAAAGCTGAAAATATCACTTCAAAGTCAATAATAACAAATTTTACTAGCAGGACATTCATTTATACAATACAGCAGAAGATGATGATCTTCAACTGTGTACCATATAGCTTTTGTGAACATCAAGAAAAGCGCAGGTCCAAGACTGAGACCAGCAGCCAAACACCGGGCGATCCTGGCACGCAACGTCTTTTCAGCAGAGAAATAAAAGTCTTCAATAAAATAAGACTCAAAAAAAGTTTTTGATGGGGTCAGTGAGACAGTGTTGAGATCCTGTACTTTCAGAGCTGAAGTCTTGTCAGCTCAACTCAGAGATCTCTAAGAAGCACCACTGCAGTGCTATGGATCAATGAGTCACATAATAACGCAGTGGAAGCCGCTATCTTGATATACACTACCGCTCTTCTGTGTTTGTTTCCAGTGCTTTTTGAGAGTACATATATTCAAAGGAAACATGACAGACCAATGTAGATCAATAGTATCCTCTTTACAATTGTACAGAGTATGTGTTTGTGTGTGTGTGATTGATTCTTTAGTGGTGTACTTTCTGGGATTTAATGGTCTCTGTGATTGAAGCGTTTTCAGCTATTAATCAGCATATCTTTATAACATATTTAAAGTCGTATTACGATGACGGCTTGTGATGTTTGTTGACAAGATGCTTATTGAAAATCATCGTCCTACAATAATGGGGCTGGATTACACTAGAAACTTTCCAGAAACGGCGTCCTTTCAGGCAGTACCCGTGGTCTACGACGAGGCTTCATCAACTGCGACTGATATTTCAAAATGCTCATGCTGTCAGAGACGATTTCCACATAAGTGGCTCATGTTGTTAATGCTTTTCTCAAAGTTATTGGAAACTGCTTCTACATGTTGAGATTTACATTTTAAGTATTGGACATGCATTCAACACCAGATTTTACTGTTGACTTAGTACTTCTCAATGCAGTTTACATCTGTTTTCCTTTAAATATGTAAAATAGCTGTGCCTTTGTTTCCAAGATCACGCGGGAAGGTAAAATCACACAATTATGTTACACACGCTTATACTTCGCCTTAGCAACCACAGTCTCGTGAAAACCAGTACTGATGTCAGAAAGGACTATAAACAGAAATCAGCAGCCCTCAAAGGTAATGTAAAATCTATGAATGCCACGGTTTCCATTACGGTGCTACAGAGCAACTCATTAGCTGCACTACTAGGACACTAACTCACATATTTTATATTTTGGGTAATACTTTAATAAAGAGTTCATGTGTGCAAAATCATAAAGCATCAATAAAATAACCTTCAATTATCTCAAGATATAAAATCAACCTTAAATTATGAGCGCAACCCAGAACAGTAAACGTTAGCGGACAGCTTATATTAACGATCGAAGAAAGTCCAGGGAACAATTTCACAATGCAAACCTGACAAGTGAGTCTTGTAGCTCAGCACCAGAGATGACTTTGTGATATGCTTGTGAAACGGCCTCCCGTCTGTCTGGGAAATCCACGACAGGGATTGTTTTCGTCCTGTTTCATTTCTGTCCAGCTGCTTCATTTTCATTCTAATTTCCACATCAGTAAAACATCCTGGATTTAACAAGCAATTAAAAGTAACCAGTCTCGTGGTAGAAAAAAAAAATCCTGTTTGGCGACTTAATAACATTAAGAACTATATAAGAAGTATATAAGAAGACATGTCAGCCTTTGAAAACAAAGCAGGACATATAGGTTCACAGGCTTCATGAGAAGATAATAGACAACATCAGAGACCACACACCAGCTGGTTTAAAACCTCTACAGGTCCAGATTAATGTTGCTTCATATTGCTCTTTGGACTATAGTATAATGCAGCATTTGATGTGACAGGCACACATGAAGGATTAAATTATTGTTGAAAACTTGCTACAAAATGAATGTTCTCTGATAATTGCTTTCAAACCTATGTGCTGAGGCAGAGCAGTCTCCGTATGGCCTACGTCATCAAATACACGTTTAAGATGTGTAATGTGGGGAACAGACGAGGAGTATCTGTGGGGGTAATTAGCAATGCAATGCTAATTTGAACCTCCTGCAGACTGGAGAGCTGACATTTATAAGAATAGTTCAATTACAGCTCTTCAAATATGTTTGAATAAAATTAATAAAATGAGGGCTTTCTTGTTAGGTGATCCATGTTCTTTTCTTTACTCATCTTATAAATTTGACACAATGTGTTAGCAGCTTGATATGTTTTGTTAGTAAATGGCAGCAGTATCCACTTATGTTTTATCAGTTTTTTGCGGTAATCTCTACATGTTTATGTCTCTTAAGTCTATAATGAAGTGTACACTTTTTTGATTTTCTGTACTGACGCAGGATTATATTAATTTTTAATAACACATCACGCCATTCCCTGCACGCTGTGTTATAGCAAGACTTTAAAACATTTGCATAATTTAATCACAGGTCAAATAGGCCCTCAGTTAGCTTTTTTTTTTATCGACAGCTCAGACAGGTGATATTCACTTAGACGAACCTATCAACTCTAAAAACCAGCTTACATTTCAACAGTGTAAATGCACCCTTGAATTTCAAATATACTAGGCCCTCCATCCTCAGATTCAACCACGCGCGGATCAAACATATTCGAGAAAAAAACAACGTAGAATATGATAGGTTGGCATAAGCTGCTGTAGCCTCTCGCCATTTCACACATTGGCACTTGTGGTTTCAGCATTGTTCACCTTCTGTCTCAATTCATTCGCTACTCATAATGTAAGCAATCTGTAAAAATGTTACATTGCTGCTGATACGTACTTTGTCATAAGGCCTATTATAGCTGCGCTTATACTGAACATTTGCAGACTCTTTTATTTGTCATTATTTCCCAAACAATACAGTATAACAACTATTTACATAACATAGACATTAAGGTATACCAGAGGACACGCATACACATCTACACCCTTTACCCATAATTCATTGCATTTCACTATGCCCCTTTCATCATTCAGTTAAAAACCATCCAGAAAGCACATTGACATACTTAGTCAATTCCAGTTTCAAACCAAAAGCACAATACACCACACAGTCAAGTGTGCACACAGCTTAATATCACTTAACTCCTATTTTAATTTTAAAAGGAAGTACACACACAGTAGAGACGAGTAGCTTTCAGTTAGTAAAGCTGCATGTATGTACATATTTCCGGTTCGCATTGATCGAAGTTCGTAACAATGTGAAATAATTACAAATATTTAAGGTTAAATTTGCCGTCATTAATAACAGGGTACAACGCGGTTGAATAATCTGGATTGTTAATGAGTGGAGGTTGGCCGCCGCCTCCCAGAGAGCCTGATTTCCGCTGTGCTGCTATGGAGAGCTCAGACAACAAGCTGGCTCTCGGGAACCGACCGCATCAATTACAGGCCAATGAGATGATGGACATTTCAGAGGCTGAATGAAAGCTTAATGGCCAGCATCATGTGGGCCGCAGATGTGCAGAAACCCGGTCTTATGAAAAAAGAAACCTGCCAATTGCATAAAGCGTAACGGAAACAGATGAGCTGCATAGGAGGAACCACTGGAGGGCGGCTTCTAATGACCGCGCACATAGCGTAAACCAGTACACGACTGACCACAAACTGACAACCGTTGAATGGATTTACATTAAAACATAAAAAAAAAAAAAGGTTTCTCAGTTTCAATTCTGCGACATTTCTTTTATGTAATGTTTTCATGCCAATTCATATTGAAGAGTAAAATATGTTGGCTACAGTATCATATTTCATCATGTTTAAAGAACAGATAATACACCTGTTTAATAATGGGGGAGATTTATAAAGCAAATGGCTTTGTTGGGCTACACGTTGTATATAGAGCTATGACTTATCATTGGGGGGGGGTGTGATGATGGAATGGAGGTGCAATTTGAGCCCCTAACCCTGGAGATGTGAGGCTACTGTATCACCCTTATGGTCCGTTTATGAGAGCGTTATTAAATATACCACCATATTTCAAATACCATCAACCAGGGTTGACCCGGACCAGGACATACTGCGAGAAGATGAGTACATTCCAGGAAGAAAAAAATATATAGCCGAAATATTGCTTGAACTGCTCTGACGGCAAGATATCTGTCAGCAATGTAGTTTGCAGTTTCACAGGTTTATTCTGTGGACTCCAGCTGGATTGCACTGTTCAGAGATATCCACCAGTGAAGGGTCCGACAACCATGTAGGAAAAACTGATGGTGCGTGGTGTGAGAGCCCACGCATGATACAGGGACATGCAGCCATCAGGCAGTTCTCAGCCTGCATTCAACAGCCCAGGACAGGCCTGTCTAAGCTTGGATCAAGGACTCTCAGAGGTTTCGCAAGTAAGGTTCTTTACCAGATGAGGCACGTCACAAACTCAGTTTTATAATTTGCCCTGGTTTCTTAAGGTTACAAGTTGTGGACCAAGTCAAATTCTGATGCCTTTGTTATGACCAGCTGCAAATTCTGATCTGTTATTTTGGCTTCATAATTCTCAGGCTCCTCTGAGTGCATTATGGCTCGAATAATTCATGCGTTTACTGTGAAAGGTGCTTAGTTCGGTGCAAAACTGCAGGTGTAGTTCAGATCTTTGACAACTGGGAATGTGGAAATATTTCGCAGAGTATCGCTTATTTACCATTCTTCAATAAGGAACTCTTCATGTTACATTGTGAAAAAAACAGATATTCGCCTCAAGCAGGATAGAATATAGAGTAGATAAAAACTTTTATTTTCTATTTTATATTATTTGGGGAGGATTCGTACAAGCTGTGTCAAGTTACAGCGTTCACTGAATGTTTACCTGGAACAGCAAAAGCAATGAATTTTTCTAAGATCTTTCCTTTTCTGTCTCGTCTCGACCTACGGCAATGTGACATTGTGAGAGGAACATAGCTGAGCTCAACCTCTCAATAAATAAATGACTGCAGCATGACTTGAAAGACATAGAAAAGGAAAGACATAAAACACCAAGGATAAGGGCTATGGCACAGTTGGGTCTTTGCGGTGTTTACGCCAATTTATTATTCCACCTTTCAAGTTTGTCTAACATTGCAGAAGGCGATAAGAGCAATGAAGACACCACATGGAATTTCTGTTAAGTGTAAAAGGGAGTGATTACATCATCTCACTTTTCACAACAAATTTGTATTAAAAAAAAAAACAATAAACCCTATCAATTGCGCTATTTTAAAATCAAAGCTTAGGCTTTTTAGTATAAATGGCTTTGAACCAACTACACACAACCGCTTGGGATATTATTTGATACATTCACTTCTGTTCAGAATAGAAAAAAGCAAATTATTTCTTTTTATTTTAGAAAAAAAAATCTATTTCATCCAGACCTGATGGATTCCAACTGATGCTGCCCTCTTGAATAGATTATATTGACAGCCAGCCTGGCTAACAATTAATTAATCCTTTCTGACATCCTATATAGTAAATCAAATACTTCCACAGCACTGGCTTTCTGACAGGTGTTACATTAGGCTGTCAGAAATGCAGTGTACTCTAAATTAGGCTGTCAGAAATGCAGTGTACTCTGAGGTTTTAGAGTCAGTGCGGAATCACATGGGTAATTCTACAGCATCCAAAATGAATCATGATTTACACCAAACTAATCATAATTTACACAAAGAACACCGATAAGGGAATTATTTTCAAAGTAATTTATATTATAATAACATTAAACACAGTGGCAGACAGTTTCATCTAGTTTTGCAAACACTTTCCTGCAGTTATCTAAGGATTAATCCATCTTTTGTGGAAATCTTCTTTCATGCATTTTTAATATTATTTTGCCTGTCAGTACCCAATATTATCTTTTAGTTTACACCAGTTGGTTGTTTTTTTTATTTCTTATTTTAATTTTAAAATTATTTGCTGGACACTCGAAATAATGTATTTTTTTTATTTGTTTTTTAGAAGCAGTTCTATATATCTCTATATATAGGATATATATCCCCCAAGAAAGCATGCAAGTTCATTCATTCAGCTCAATCAAACTGTGCAGTATAAAACAGCTTGTTATGGATGGAACTTATGTAATATATAGGCTTCCATACATACGAAATAATGGACAGGTATGTGAACGAGAGGCATGCCACAGGGCTACTTTGTAAAAAACAAATATTGCGAGTAATATTTGATAATAAGTATAATCGTAATATGGTTATATGTTTAATTTCCTAATATCATATGAGCATAGAATATATTAATCTGGAGAAGCCAAATATCAATAGATGGATAGAATACTAATTTGTAGATCAGTTTGAGTTGACCTTTTAAAATAAAAATGTTAAATATAAGTGTTAAACAAAGTGTTTTAATACTCAAATTAAAGCTAGCCAGTCACTTATAATGACCTCGGATTGGAATTTTCTGTACTCATAGATTCTTTGGCTAAATTATATTAGGGTTGCAGTGCCACCTATTGGCTACTAAAAAATAGGATCAGCGTAAACTTTATCAATGTAAATTATTTAAACCGAGACCAGGAAAAGTCATCAAATTTAAATCAAATTAATATGAATTAAGGTACAATATGTTTACATTACATCATGTACCGATTTATATTATATTTTATTCAACAAACAATTCTAAAAACTGGAATATACATCTCTGGAAAAAATTAAGAGACCACAGCAAACCATTTACTGTAGTCTCACTCATTTCTCAATTTACGGATATGCTTATTTTTAAAATGTTTTTTTTTTAAGCAAACTCCAGCCTGGCTCTTCCCTGATTTTCATTAATGAAGGGCTTCTTCCGTGCTTCAAGGGACTTCAGACCTGCTTCTAGGAGCCTGTTAAGAACTGTCCTATCTGTGCACCTAACTGTGCACACTTAATGTTTCCCATTCCTGTTGAAGGTCACTGAAGGTCAGCCTCCAGTTTATGAGGCTCTGCCGGATAAGTTGGTCACCTCTGGCATTAGAAAGTCGCTGCCCCCCTCTGCCTGGCTGGTTCCTGGTCGTTCCCAGTGCCTCCTGCTTCACCTTGTTCTTCTGTACTGCTGTCTAAGAAACTTTCACCCTGGAAGCAGCCTGCTGCTCAGTGTAGCCTTCTGCCAGCAGGAGCAGGATTAAACCAGGATTTAAAAAATGCAGATATTTAAAAAAAATATATAGAGTGGTCTCTTCATCTTTTCCAGAGCTGTATAACACTGATTGCACTGGTTTTTTTGAATATGACAATATTAATTTAGGCTTATCAGCGATCTTTTACTACTTATATAATTTTTGAAGTCATTTTACTGGATCAGTATATAATGTAGTAAATGCCCAAATATCAGATTAGACTTACATATCAATTACTAAAATGTAAGATAAACATGTAAGCTGCAAACTTACAAAATCTGTACAATTGGACTTTACACAGACGGTCTACCTGACATGGAATGAGTGAATTACACTATGAATTTTCGTGTTAAAACGTCATACATTTTTTTAATTGTAAGTTATGCCATTAATATCGTTTAACACTGCACACCCATAGCTGAATAGCAGAATCCTTTTAGGAACACTTACGGAATCACCATGCATAAAGAATACACATTTAAATTTAATACAAACTAAGTTCTATGGCAGCGAAGACAGTGACCCCGCCGCACAGGAGATACAGCTGCTCAGTATTAGCCATGCCACACCCAGCCGCTGGCACCCACGTCCCGGGACGGGAGTGCTTATCTCCC
>JAODKM010000126.1:17557244-17579744 GCA_026780845.1 Petrocephalus sullivani
CTGGCACCCACGTGCTTATCTCCCACTTATTAATGCTGTGCGATACAGCTGCTCAGTATTAGCCATGCCACACCCAGCCGCTGGCACCCACGTCCCGGGACGGGAGTGCTTATCTCCCACTTATTAATGCTGTGCGATACAGCTGCTCAGTATTAGCCATGCCACACCCAGCCGCTGGCACCCACGTCCCGGGACGGGAGTGCTTATCTTACACTTATTAATGCTGTGCTCTGGGTTACTTTCAAACTGGGCGGCCCAAACTGAATTCTTATTACATCCCATTGGCTTAATTATTAAGAGCCATCAATACATGAGAAGTTTCTAGCTGAAATTCACCAAATAACACACTTTATTTTAACCGAGTTCCCAAGAAAACCGGTAGCTGGTAGTCCTAAATAATTCAAAGTAACCTGACAATAGCGATTTCATAAGTGTGCTGAGCAATATAGATTAACGGAAAACATAACGTAATTTATTCATTACGTGGAATATTTTTAGGTTAAACGGACGAGAAAAAAAATCTCAAATTTATTTGTATTTATTTATTATTGGCAAACGACTTTTAGTGTCCTAGCATTAAATAAAATAAAGAAGTCAGAAAAATAAGTTTAGACTATGATGACGACAAAAATCACGAATGTACTAATAAAAAGTATGGTGAAACATGGAAATCTAATTCTCAGATACCGTGGAGGGAAACCCATTAACTGCAGGTTAAAGGGACAAGCTTAACTTGAGATTTTTTATGGCGTCCACGTCATTGTTCAGCCTGGCTATCCTTCAAAGAACTCTCCATTGTTTTTGAGCAACTTCCTAAACAAGTGTCCTCATACTCATTGGATAAGGAGGAACTTCAGATACGATCAAGTTTCAACAGCCCGTTTAATTTTACAGGAGATCTGAAGCCAACCTGCAAGACACTGTCCCTACAAGACCTCCCCAGGGATGCACAGATACACGCAGCCCTCGCTCACACATTCACAGAGATGGACCATTTTGAGTCCGGGCCGAAATGAAACCTCCGAGATCAGGTGGAGTGAGCATAGAGTTGTAATCTGTCTGACAGACAGTGTCCTGGCAGCCGGGAATAAGGAGGCACTGCTGAACAGGGGGTGTCTGATTTCAGACCCCCCCCCAGCATCAGATAGCAGATGTAGGGAAGATCCATATCGCCAACTGTAACTGGTGGCAACTGTACAGATTCATACATCCTTTTGCCTCAGTTATAGCCTTCTTGTATATACAGGTAGCACTCATATATACGCCATCATGGTAGCAATATTTGATTCTCAGGAATGATTGTGCATGGCAGGTAAAGGTCACGCAGTTTTGTATAAAAACAGGAAAGGAATCTAGCTAACTAATGATCACAGAACTTCCAATCCCAACGAAAGAGGTGGATTCACAACTGCCAACAAATAGTACCGTCTGGTGAATAAGTACATTCAAGGCAACCTGTGGGCTTGGTGACAATATAAGGACCAATCATCACTAAGCCCCAAACTATACCCTCTTCCTGGGACCAATCATTTCAGTTACTGGTGCTAGCAGCTAGCGGGATGTGAGATGTCACAGCCATCACTGTGCTGGGACTTACTCCTTCCGAGCTTGAATCATCAGTCACTTATCTCATGTCCCCGAGAGTCAGGATGAACAACTGGTAGGACAACTGGTACAACTGAACTAGAAACAGAAGCTCCAGTGGAGGTCAAGCCTGATATTTTGCCAGAAAAGGAAAAACCTGTGAAAAATATTCATGCCGAGATTGAGAAGAGTCCACAGACAGCTTATGAGGAGCCCGTCGAAAACATGGGCACAAAACCTGTGAAAGCTGCACTGGCGTCAGGCTCAAGGGAAAATATATCAGCTATTGTTCTACTGTTTCAAGGGCTGGATAACCTTTATGGCAAGAATCTGCCAAAAGGCTTAAAATTACATAATTACAACATTTGATATGTGGTACAGCTATGAAAAGCTGCATAGACAACCATGTCTCAGAAATGAATATACGTACCACAGTAAACATGCAAATAAAACCAAGCTGAATGCACTTGTTTATGAGCTGATTTATTCATAAGCTAATGAATTATTGTTAGAGGGGATAATGGTTGACAATGACATCATTAATTACAGGAGCTCAGCCTCTAAAACAATGTTGGAAAATTCAGTCAAGCTACTTGCTTGAGCGGTGTAATAACAAATACTGTACTGCAGATGTATACGTTTTACTACATGGGTTGTTAAGGTCTAATGAAATGTTTCAAACAAATTAATATAAACAAAGGCAGGGCAGAGCATTAAGAAAATGCAAAATCATTTTTGAACACTACTTACATTTATAAACACCATCATTTAATATAATTTAAATGCTTGAGAATCCAAACCCACAGTAGTGCTGCTTCTGGTAATGGTAGTTTGATTAACATAAGTCCCAGGAAAACATTAACCTCCCAAGTCTTACGTCATACACTACACCAAAACATCCTATTTACAGTATATTTATATTACACAGTCTGGAAATTATAGAATATATATGCCTTCTTTGCACAAAGCATAAAACCAAGACCTCTGTATGATTATTTCAGAATCTGTGGACTGGACTTTTGTTAAACACAAAGGTGTAACATAAGCAGACACCGCATTTATAAAAATTCCAGATCTACGACGTGTCTTTAAAACTTTAAAATGGAATGTGGTGCTGAATCAGAGCGCATGTGCATTGCTCAGCCGTCACATCTGTTAGCTAATCCAAACGGCTTTATTTGACGGTTCACTAGAACATTGTGCCATAAATGGCGTGACCAACCACCAAGTAGAGAAATGCTGTGGGTCCAAGCAGAGACTGCATCAATACTGTATGCTGCTACACAATGCTGCCTCTGGACATGGCATGCACAGACGGGGGAAGTGCTAAAACAATGTCACTAATACCATTAGCATCCGGGGGAATGGGCTAGAGGAAACTTAACCTCATCAGCAGATTGGAATTCAGGTCCACCAGATCCTCCTCTTCCATGAGTCAGTCATCCTTTGCCTTCTTTGCCTTGATCTCTACTGCTGTTAAATTGTCTATTTCTGAACTGTAAAAAATGTTTCGGCCTTGTAGTGATACATGCGTTCATAATCTCCGAGATTGTACAAAAAAAGTAGAAAGTATTAGAAATGCAGCTATAGAGTCTTTCGCTATTCCAGAGAGCTGATCTGGGATAAAGTGGTCCCATTCCAAGTGTTACTCAGTTAGAAAGTGAGGCAAGCTTGGGGCAGTAGAGGAAACTGGGAAACTGGGTTAGTTACTACAGCAGGAGCTCTTGCTGGGCTGGGCTGCCTCAGTTAGGTCCACACCCCTGGTTCTGCCACCGCCCGGCCCAGAAGCTTGGGCATCATTCTTGGGCAATCTCTTTGCTGGAAATAGGGAAAAAAAGTTGGATGAGACTCTCACATTTTGTTTTTATGCCCAGATGAGAAAGGTAGAATATTTGTCCACAGTGATAAACATACCAATTTCCATGAAGATGTCATTCACATTCACTGAGGTTTTCGCAGACGTCTCCATGAACAGTAAACTGTTCTCATCTGCATATGACTGCGCTTCCTAAAAAATAAGTTAGTGTTATCTTTGCATAATCCTTTTAATTGTAAAGAAGCACCTTAATATGGATTATGATGATAACCACTTTATGAAATGGTCAGGTTTAGAAATGACAGAATTAAATGTAACCTGAAAGTCAACAGCCCTCTTGTTGGCAAGGTCAGCCTTGTTCCCAGCCAAAGCTATGACAATATTGGGACTTGCTTGTCTCTGAAGTTCTTTCACCCAGTTTTTCGCACGTGCAAATGATTCCTGGCATTAAAGGGATTACCCCAAAAAAAGAAAAACAGTAAGTTAATATCGAGCTTTCTAAATGCCGAAGAAAATGCTTTTTTCCATTCATAACCCGTTAAAAGTGTTGAATGCTACCAAACAGTTTTACAGATATTACAGATGGAACAACTCAAGTTTATAGGGACATATATACTAGCAAAATGCATATATTCATCTAGTACCCTTCCTTTCCAGACTTTATATAAATCATTTCAAGGCAAATTAGGTTATGGGTATTTAAATATATATATATATATATATATTCATTTAAAAAGAAAAAGGATTGAGTACATAATTATGTTTTTGCTGCAGAATGGTATCAACTAATATTCATTATTAGTATTAAACACTGGGGTAAGAAATTACAAAATTACATTTACTATGCCAATATGTATAATGCATTTCTTCTTCATACAGCCTTGAATATAATACAATTCATACATCCTGGTATTTGCCAAAGTAAAGGCTACAACTGCGTTTGAACTAATAAATAAAATATTGTGCAAGCAAAAAAGTATTCAATTGTATTAAATAAAATTTAATTGCAACAAGAGAAATTATAAAAATGACCTGTAAAATACAGCCGGCACTTATTAATAGCCAAAATACAAAAAAGCTCTAGGATTGCATCTGCCATTTAAATTCACAAGAGATCATGTGATTTCCTCTGAATTCTGAGGTAAACATTAACAAATCCACACAGCTGGAACTGGGGACAGATCTATTAGTAGATCACACCAGCAATACCTGTGTCCCACCGCTCATCTCTTACTTCACGTATGACATTATTGTGACTCACTTTGTTTGTGATGTCATACACCACAATGGCGGCCTGCGCACCTCTGTAGTACATGGGTGCTAAACTGTGGTAACGCTCCTGTCCAGCTGTGTCCCAGATCTCAAACTTCACCGTTGTATCATCCAAACAAACTGTCTGGGTCAGGAAGGCCGCTAAGTGAAGCACAACAATAAAAAAAGCTTTCTCTGGTTCTGCTCTAAAGAAATAAATCACCAAATTACACACAAAGAAAGTCAAGTTATATGAAGGAAGTTTCACACCATAGTTCATACTGTTTAAATGACTGTAGTGGCCAAAGCTGCTCGACTTACCTCCTATTGTGCTCTCCTGGAACTCGTGGAACTGTCCCTTAACAAAACGGAGCACAAGGCTTGATTTCCCCACTGCAGACTCCCCTAGAAGCACTAACTTAAACTGGCAGATCTTGTTTGTGGCGTTTGGTCCATTCGGCCGTGTAGCTCCTCCGCGATTTGCCATAATCTCAATCCAGTTTCTGCTTTGGACTAATGGGCGGTTCTCAACTGGTCGCTCTTAGAACTTCAAAAGAACAGGAAGGACACAACAAATAAGATGTCTTGCATAACTGTAGTGTGATTTTCACATTGCTCCTGTCCTGGGGAAGGACCAAGATTAAGTAGTTTACAAAGCATTAAAAATTCTGCTGCTGGTTCAAACCCACTTGTTTTTGATGATATAAATCCTTGTCATGGTTTCCCAGCAACGTCCAGCATTAGCTAAAAGTATCACACATTCACTCAGACACACGTTCGTATTTCTACCTTAGCAAGGACCATCCATTAATTTCTATGGGAAAAATCCTAATCCTAATCCCAATCACGACACCCTTAACCCCTACCGAGCTCTAATCTTAACCACAACTAACCAACAAAATACAAGACTTTTTGGCATTTTTACTTTTTCGATTGCATTCACTGATTTTTATAAAACGAAGCCAGAAGCAGTGAGGACTGAAAACAATTTTTTTTTTTTTTTGAGGGCTTGATTTTCTTGTGAGGTCCTTTGCAAAACCTGTACACACACAGGCACTGGAAGAAGTCCCAGGCGTTGTCATACAACCATAACAGCCAAGGCAAGAAAATGAACCTGGTCAAGACCCTGTGGCAGTCTTTCTGGGTAGCTTGAAACTCACCACATACACCCAACACTAGCTATCTACTTAAAAGGTTAGCAATCATTTCTATAGACAGGGAGAGAAGAGAGGGGGGGGGGGTAAACTTTTCATAATGGTCAGCTAGACTATTATATACAATCAAAATTGAAGGCTAATAAAGAGATTCAAAGAACACTTTCTAGCATGAAGAGATGCTGCATCATCATTCTGGACAAATGCTCAGAATGGCAATAGATTGTGCTGCATAAGGCCTGCATAAATGGTGCAATGAAATATTTATTTTATGGACTGTGTCTATAAACTCTTCAATTTTTTACTTGAAACTGTCAACCAGGGGGAGGGGTCGGGGGGCTACATAAGGGAGATAATGGTACTAGTTCTCATTCCAGAGAAATACCGGATTTTTGTACAGCCTTTTACTACACAAAACATTTATTCCAAATAAAAAATAAATCCTCACCGTGTTGTGAAATTAGAAGTTAGAGACACTGATCTTGTGGGGTGCTGGTTCTGCAAATGACTCTTTTTTTCCCCCCTAAATGTGTCTCAAAAACGTCTCACCTAAAGAGAAGTTAAAATAATTCCTGGGCAAGTGTGATCAAGTTTACCACAAAACAAATCATACTGTATAGCTTTTTCAGTAGGATACCGATTCCATTAGAATTCGTTAAAAAATTACTACTGGAAGGTTTGCACAATGAAACACACACAACTCAATAAGTTACTGATGATACGTTCAGATTTGATCTGTCTATTGTGATTAAATGAACGCGGTCTATTGCAATGACTTATTTTAAATGAGCGCAGCAAATGTAAAGGATGACAGTGCCATGAAACGTGAGGATCGGCCACACTCTATCGAGAAGGTAGCGGCGCGGTCGCAGGCAACGCAGTTAGCGACCTAAATGCACATAGCAGCGCCACCCGATACCGGGTTAGTCTTACTGCCCTCGCTAACCTTAGGTCACTAGCTTCTATTTTCCCAGGAGCACAAAAAACGGAACAATATGCGTTTAAAAATAGGCGTGAAATCGCCAACTAAGAAAGTAAGGCGAAGTCCTAATAAGTCAGAGGGCAAGCGAGCAATACGCCGCCCAGCCAGACACGCACGCCGCGCAAAGCTATCGAAGTTTCTCTCGCGAAATATTAAAGAAATCGCCATTTTGGAAAGGCTCGTCACGTACATTGAAAACTGTTAGAAAGAAGTAGAAGTGACTGGCACCTCCGAATACGAAGGGATAGCCGAGGAACCCACGCAGGCGTCCGCGAAGGGGCTAACGAGACACGGGTAATGTCACACGGGGCCCCAGAGAACGACACCCGCTAACTAAAGAGCAGCCCGAAAACGCCGTCAGATATCCGCCGGCTAGTCCCACTGCTCGGCCGAGCTCGGCCTACCGCTGCCCGGCAGGCAGGAGCCGCCGGCTGGCGCGCTTACCTGGCGGCCGCCCTCCGCTTTTCCGTGGCCGCGGCCCTCCGGGGAATATCACCGGCCGAGTTCTCCTATAAAACGGATACCTCCGCCAGCCCTGCGCGCTGCCCCCTCTTTTCCTCGGAACTTCCCCTCAGGCCGAAAACACGGGCGTGCGTAAGCATTTCCGCCCCCCTGCCACGTCAGGCGCCCCTACTGCCAGCCTATGGGACGGCGGGGCCAGATCCGACCCCAGATCGGGTTCTGCTCAGCGGCCCGCCGTTACTACAGTGTGCCTCAGTATCGGACGGCGGGGCCAGATCCGACCCCAGATCGGGTTCTGCTCAGCGGCCCGCCGTTACTACAGTGTGCCTCAGTATCGGACGGCGGGGCCAGATCCGACCCCAGATCGGGTTCTGCTCAGCAGCCCGCCGTTACTGCAGTGTGCCTCAGTATCGGACGGCGGGGCCAGATCCGACCCCAGAACACCTCATTCTATTTAGATTATCTGGATAAGAGAGCAGTCAGGCGTGATCATTAATCTAAATTTTTAATTCTTCGCGAAACACTCATTTGACGTATGTAGGCCAATATTTGAGAGGTCACACAAAGATAAATTTGTTTCAGAATGGATTAAACATTATTTAGTTGTCACTAAAATATAGCAAGAATTTTAGTGATTAATCTGTCTCCCACCAAAGTGAAATATTTAATTTAATTGTCTTAACTGATGGTTTGTCATGTCCTAATACTGGCCTTCCATTTTATCATTCTGTCAGTGAAACAAAGGTAATATTCTATCCGGACCTGCAACCTTAAAATGACCAGTGACACCTGAAGATTTACCTAAGGCATGCAAGGCTATCATTACACATTTGATTTAAATTTAGATCCAGAGCCTGGCAACGCACTATAGGTGGCTTTACATAGTTCTACAAGTAGAATCCATATCCTTATGGGTAAAGCGTGTCTGTTTTTAGGCAAGTAGTACCAAACGGCAAAGTATTAATAATTTTAGTTCCTGTAACACGCGCATAGTTAGTTTATATCTGCTTTTACAGTAGCCTACGTCGCTGTCACAGGAAGTCACGTCCTCGGACGTGGGGCTGTGCAGAGCTCCTGCCGCATCTGGGCAACCGTTGCTAGGTTACAGGTCATAAACATTCCGGGAGATGGATGGCGATTAAGGGAAATAGCCTATATGGACACATGTCTATGCAGAAGGAAGTTAATATCGTTTTTTTTTTTATTCCAGCATTTGACTGAAAACTCTTACTAGAAGTATGACTCAGATGGCGCGAAACGCGACACATGTTTCGTCATTCCAAAACAGGTTTCCAGCTATACGTGCGGTAATTATATTAACCAAGCGATCTTTTTATTTATTTTTTAATTACAGTAAAAAATGTTCTGTAATCTTAGTTATCCCATTTTTATAGAAAATATTTTGCCGTTCATCAGTTGGTGAAATACTAATCGTAAATCATCGTTTTTTAATTATACTTGCAGGCAGGTAAACTCCTATCCACGGTTGATGAAGTAAAAACTTGTCTGCAGGAGGTGACACCAAGGGTAACTTTTTATGACGTACAGTATATATACAGTACTTGTATTTGTTACGTTAATAAAAACAAACAAAGGCCGATGCTCGGTGGATGCGTTGCTAAATATTTGAATAGTACGCTAATATCCTTTGTTTTTCTACAGCTAAACTATCATTTTTCGCTTTGCACTTTAAACTATTTACTGATGTCGCTACGATTTTGCAGCCCGCCACTCCACCAGTGATTAAGAAGTTCCTGAGCACCACACGTCCAGAGGTCGGGGCCACCCGGGTATTTTATGGGAAAGCGGGTGACTCAGACTTGACTAGCACACTGCGCCATGGCGTGAGGACCAAGGCCTCTGTAAACGTGAGTTCTCAGGGAAATGAGGAAAGATGGACAAGAAGTAACATCAGCTCAAAAGCATAAGCCTAGAGCTTGTGAGGTCAGATTCAATGTAAATACTCAGGCTTTGGGGAAGATGTGTTGCCTTTCATAAGCATTGAGGAATTTCCCCTAGTGTATTACAGTAATGATTACTGGTTTTGCTGGCCACCCTCCTCTTCTCAAACAAGAGTCATCCATGAAAGATACATAAAAGAGATCTATTATGCCTCTCTTAATTTATATTTGTAATAAATAAATCAGGTATGTGGTTTGTGTCATATGGAACAAAGAACGAGGTGTACTACCCTTTTAGAATTAATATAATAGATATATTTTTTTAAAGACATATTAATTAGCAGAAGGCAATTGGGAATACACACGAGATAAGAAAAATGTTGATCATATTTAAATTCGGTTTTGTAAGTCTAGACTTCCGATAATAATTTCACTGAGAAATTGAAATGTTAATTAACATGATGTTCTTGAACTGTACAATATGAAACACTTTAGATATCGATCAAGTGCAATAGTAGTCTTGTTTTTTTTCCATCAGGGAGGGTTAGTAATTAACCCGAAACCAAAGACCCTCTATCAGCACAGACGCCAACAGCTACAGGAAACTAGCTATTTCAGCAACAGGAATGCTCCCCTTGGGAGGTCATATGATCAGGGCTCCAGGCTGCCACAGGGGCTGGACCCTAGTACAGCCACATTTGGGGTGAAGTCTACTCAGTGTAAGTAAAGCATCTTTGCAATGCAAGTGACTTTTTTAAAACACATACTTACAAATCAGTGCATATTCTTTTATATTGTGGCCATATTGTTTTAATATTTGATTGAATACCTAGAATTCTGTCTTGTAGGTTTGTTGAAACCGACCGTTGCACATATAAACCATTATATTGAATTCTCACTGTCCTTTAAATCAGAGCTAGATAAAATTTTAACAACTCTGAGCTATTAGTTCCGTTCTCCCCAAACGAGCTCGATGGGCCGAATGGCCTCCTCTCGTTTGTATATTTCTTATGTTCTTATATATGTGCAGCTCTTGAAGCTGGTACCATTATTAACCCTTTGAAGACTCCAGAGCAAATAGAAAAGGAGAGTGAGGAAAGTCACGCGTTGTATGTCAGGTCTCACCATGCGTACAATGTGGGTAAGTTCCATGGACATAAAAACCTCCTTATTTAATTAGTCTTCCTGTCCCACTGACCTCCTGTTCACAAGGTCCTTGCTTCATGAATTACTTATACACCACTGTTCACACAGGACATTCAACAGTTAGTAATATTATTGCTATTACTGTTATTTATTTCATGTATAAAATATGTCATGGTGAAAAGTGGATACAAATTTATTATCCTTGGGATAATTGTTATTGTATACATTAGTTTTACATATGCAAATATCTTTATAAAAAATAATTTATTCCTCAGTCGACACTAAGAAGAGATGGGACTATGTGCATTGTAGATTTCCTCAGATTTCCCGAATGTAGTGATTAATAATTCTCACCCCGCGAACAAGCTGGCTTCCCAGTTTCAATAAGATCTTCCACGGTCAGGTGAACGTATCAGCAGGAGTTATGACTGGAGCCATGTCGGGGAGGGTTGCCGCTTTGGGCTCACCACCCCGCACTACAATGACGGTCGAAGGGTTGCCAGAAGTCTCCACTGGCTGTAAGCGCTCATTTCCACTTTCACTAAGATCTGTAACTGCAGCTGCTTCTTAACATAATATTTAAATAGTTAAGGGGAAAGTGTAAAGTTAAATTAAGCTGCCATTTTAGATGTATCAAAGAGACTTACTGTGTCTTCCAAATTTGTTGGGTCTATATAATGTACTCTCTACATGGAGAAAATCCAATTACAACACAGAGAGCACTCCACATGGAACCCAGGGCAAGACTCAAACGCTGGTCCTAGAGATGCAAGGCAACAGTGCTAACCTCTGCACCACCTTGCACCAAATTTACATAAAAGAAAAATCACTCACTGAAAGGACACATCTATGGCCTTAATTGTCAAACAGCCCCAGTTATTCCTACATTTTGGATTTAGATAATACCAGAATGAATTACTCTTTGTTAAAGCTCCTTGCTTTTGTCAAACCCTTTGATCAAATCAGCATCCACAGCCATGACTGCAAACAGATGGAATCCACATTGTACACTGTTACAACTGTCCCCACAGGCAGAATGAGGGGAAGTTAGTTTCAACGCGATACAATGACTTCAGGACGAGGACTCAGCCACAGATTGGGAAGGTGCATGACCCGTAAGTAAGTCCCTGCCAGACGGGAATAGGAATGGTCAGTAGGACTTACTGCCTCAGCAGGAAGCGTAGCTTTAAAATCATATTTTTTCAGTTCATATTTTTATCTGTAACTGATCTAATTTGGCTATGTTATGTTTGTTATAGAATCGAAGAAACGCTGATTGTTCCAGAAAATCACACATTTGGGATTCCGTCTTCCAGTGATAAATTCGGTAGGCTTTGCTTTTCTTGACTTCCTTCAAATTACTGCATTGTGACTTCACTTAATGAAGAATGACATGAAATGTATTGTAGTATACAGATATATACTGAATAAATGCACACATTGAATATTTCATTTTTTTATGAATGTTTCTCTCAGTAGGGGGAGCTCTAACACAAAAATACAGATTTTTTTATTGATTAGTATAGTACCGTAATTTATATGTATAATAAATATGTGCAGTATCCTTACAATGACACAAATGATTAGATGTCAGGTTTCATTTAAATTCATGATTCTTCATATTTTTGAAATATGTTTGCTATAGTATATTTTAACTGTTTTTCTTTTATCTGCTTTTGAAGGAGGCATAACAAAGCACCAATCAATCTGAAACTTTACATTCATCTTTCATCCTGATCATTTTTTATAAGGTCCCAGTTTGCTAAAAATTAAGCTGTGATCCTCACCTGTATTCCATGATTTTGTGACAAGTAACTTTTACCAAGAAGTAAAACAATTGGCATACAATGACTAAGTCCATAGTAAATGTTTAAACCCAAAGACAAGTCTGCTTACTCCCTAACTTATTTTTAAAAAAAATTAAATTTGAAAATAATCCCTAAAAAGGCCCCATCACAAAAAGCTCTGTCTATAAATGGTTTATACTATAAATTATTATAACATGCTTTTTTAAAAACTGTTAATTTAGATGCAGGAATGGATTCTGTACATGCACAGCATTTAATTGTGGAATTACAATATTAATTTGAAGGTGCTGGTGACCTCTTGTACGACCGGCTCCCTGAGGGGGGTCTGCGAGGGGCAAATGAGCATCGATCCCTTGCCATTGCTGTCCGTCAGGACCTGAGGAGGGGCAGATTCCACAACTTTACTCCTCTAATGCAGGCATTTAGGCACTTTGACAAGGTATCCATAATGGGCCACAGTTATATACTTAAACTTCAGATGATAAAATTCCCAGTGTCAGATGTGGTAGTGTTATGGTTTTATTTTCATCATGGCTAGCATTGTATGCACTTTTATATATTGATTATACAGTGATAGTAACAAACTGGCAAACTACAAGGATAGCAAGGATATACACTGGGCAACTCAAATATATACGAATATGGATTTGAATGAATGAATTACAGAATGAAAGATGGATTAATTGCATAAACAAAAGTCACATTCAGGTGAGTTACAGGGATTCCTCTGTTGGTCCACAGAATGGCGAGGGGTTCATCGATAAGGAAGACCTGCAGGATGCCTGTCAGATGTTTCACCTTGACCTCAGCACCCCTGTCCTTGATGGTCTGATGGAGATCTGTGGCAAAAATGAAGACGGACAGATAGACTTCCAGGAGTTTTTTAATTTTCTCAACTGGAGAGAAAACTTGACGTTCCATGAGTCGGAAGAGCAGATTCTCACTGGAGGTTAATAACACAGCCAGATTTAAAATGAATCTTTATGTTTAATAATAGTGGATTTGCACATAATTTCTTTGAATGAGCTAGCTTTTAACAAACTACAGTTTCCAGGGTGATATGGTTGTATGTTTTGGGGTTAAGAGTCTCTCTTTTCACGATAACAAAGTCACAATCTTTGAAGTTAGTGACTATACTTGAATGTGTAATGTGCAGACTTCCCAGTGTCATAACCTCTAACTTTGATAAAGTGTAGCTTGATCTTGTTCCTCCCCACATCTTAGAACCCCCACGCGGCACTGCCCATGCACATCCTCATTGCGACCGACTCCAGAGGCCCAAGACTGCAGCAGCATCAGAGGCCTGGTCTGGGCCTGAACATCCGGAGCCAGCACATGTTGACAGTGCCCCGAGGACACCTAGAGCCCGGCCCAAAACCGTCCCCAGCCGCAGCATCACCTCCTCGTCGATGATGCAAGCTGTTGTGGGCGGTCCCACTTGTGATTGTGAGTGGGAAAAATAAAAAATGCACAAATACATAAATGGTTGTTTTAATATAAGACATGAATGAATTGCAAAAGTCATGGGTTATTTTAATCAATTTTTAAACTGTAAGCCCATTGCTATATATGGGATTTTTTTTCAAGCATATTCATTTATATCAGTCTTTCCCAATCTGGTCCTCGGGGACTCGCAGACGGTCCACATTTTTGCTCCCTCTCAGCTCCCGACCAGATACACATTTTGCTTCCTTCGAGCTCCTGAAGAAAAACGTGGTCTGCTGGACCCCGATGACTGGATTGGGAAACACTGATCTATTTTCTACTATACAGTAACTTCATTAAGCAGATTTTTGAAAATTTGAAACGACATTTTCACAGTTACCTTAATTATCTGATATTTCATGCTACTGTTTTTCCTGGCTGATACAATCATATTGTTTTTCCCAGTTATATTTGTTTTTTGTTTTAATTGGACATATGTATGACATATGTTTCTTGCAGAGTTCTTTTCCTGGGTATCACCTTCCTTCAGGTTAAGCATCCAATTAACACTTCAGCTGGTACTCAAGACATGTTGTAAAGAAGTTAAACTGTTGGGCTTAACTACACTGTGCACCAGTCTCTTTTCCAGATTCCCATGTAAGATTTCATTGGTTGTACTTTTTTATTATCCCTCAGGCATCCGTACATATGGAGTCCCTACCATCCGCTCCGATTTGGGCGTTCCGCGATTAAAACGAATTGGTGACAGGACAAACTATGGAGATGCGTCAACAGCACGTGACCTGCTGCACCCCACAATCTACTCCCTAAATGGCGTCCCTGAGGAGGTGCTGTTTACCCCCCGGACCAAATATGAGGTACATTCCCCTTAATCATAGACACAGTATATTCATACTTTAAACTGACAGAATAGAAAAGAATAGAATAGAATAGAATAGAATAGAATAGAATAGAATAGAATAGAATAGAATAGAAAGCCTTTGCTGTCATTGCACACAAAAGGTACTATGAAATGCTATGACCAAATCCCTGAGTGATACTTTCAGTAGAAAAAAAAGCAGACAAAATGGGTTGAACCTTAAAGCGCTGTGGCACATATTAATGCTTTTGCTTCTTCCTGGTGCTCCAGATCTCTCAGATACTCAGGAATTTGGGTGCTGACATTAGTGAAGAGGTGTTTGAAGAGGCATGGAAGCTGGCATCAATGACCCAGCCCAGGGGGGGAGTTTGTGTGGAGGCCTTCAGAAATGTCCTAAAGGAAATACAAGCATATTAATATGTATACAACATTGTATATTAAATGTTGTATTGATTTAAAAAATGATAAAAGCTTAAATAAGCAGGGCTTTTATGATCTTAATTTCAACTCATTTTCATTGGTTTACTGAAGTTAGCATCACTGTTAATGAAATTTTATATAGAGGATTATTGTTGCATATTGACTTTAATCATTACACTATATCAGCTGTGTAGTCACAGCCTGCTGCAATTTATGTGTCGATTGACCGCCATGCTAACTGTTAAGCCACACACACACACAAAATAAATAATAATAATAAAATCCATATGTTTTTCATTTCTTAAGAAACAAAGTAGGAAGTGAAAGTAATATTTCGTGAGAGTTTACTATAGCTCTGGAGTATTTGTCATGTAGGTCCAACATACCTCTCTAAAGGAAACAGGCACACAAAAAAACTGAAAAATCCATCATTTTCTTTACAGAAGAGACAATGTTATATGAACTCAAACTGAGCAGTGGTAGGTACATTTGCAAGTCATTTAATTTTGATGTTGCAGAGAATACACAGCTTATAGGTTCAGCTTAGGTCAGTGATAATGTTTATCTAACTTATACGTTGACTATACATTAGGTCTTAAAACCATGATATAATTCGTTAAACACTGAGGAATTCTACTACCAAATGTATTATCTAATCAACGGGTCTTTTTTTTCTTATTCCTGGAGCTAGAGCAGCCATTCCAGCTTGATGAATTGATGAAACTATCCTAAAGAAACCCAGTATTTGTTTTACCTCATTTAAAACGTTATTCTAAATGTGAAATATTAACTGTGCAGCATTTAGTCTGAAGCTGGGGTCTGTTGACCTTTGTAAAGTATGTGAGGCCTGATCAGAGCGCTCACGAGGTACACAAGCAATGACAGTTACATATGTCATACGGACACATATCCAGCATGTCACCACTGTGGAGAGTTACGTTTCGCAATGCCCAGCATACTCCCCAAACGAATTCCATGGCTGCTCATAGCAAAGTTAAAAATGCACCCCAGTGCTCAGCTTAAGAAACATTTCTTAGCACATTTAGTCAATAATGACAACCAATTAAAGCTAGATATAGCTTGATCTACTCTGTAGAAAAGTGGTCATTTGATGTATTATGGGTTATTTTTGGAACGCACGACACCTTTTGGATATATTTCATTTAGTGTTTTTATAAGCATCTAAGAATGCCTGACTGTGTGGCCAGTTATAGTACAACATTTAAAGCGTGTAACATATACAAATAAGGAAAATGTGAGGATTCAATTTAAAATCCTACTTTGTTCTGCGGAGGTTTACACGATATATTTGCGGCCTAATTCTGCAAACCAGCTTCATGTTTTAAGTTTTAAAAGCTTAATTAAATCTGTGGCTTTTCAGACACTAATCACATTACACTCACCAACCACCCTTTGAGCACAGTTAATTTCTCGCAGAGAGAAATTAACTTGTCATGGTAATTTCTTGCCGTGTGCAACCAGAGACTTATGTTTGAGTACTGTACACAGATAAACCATGGTAAGCATGAGCTAATCTTACAAAAACCCCAGAATCTTGCAATGTGAATGATAGATTAATGCTCATTCATATGTGTCAGCTTTTTTTATTTGTTTGCTGGTTATTTTCACCCCCGTTTCACCATGCTCTCATGGAGTCTCTTGTGGAGCCTCCTGTCATAATCTCATTGTGACAAGCTCAAATGACACAAATTTGCAAACTTCAATGAACCCAGCAATTACCATTTCATAATCCTGTGTCATTGAACATCGCATGGAACAGTAGTTTCTCCGAAACTGGAGAAAAAAAAAGTACTTTGCGCTAAGCACATATGAATCGATTACTTTTTAAATGATTGAATACTCCTCAGTTTTTGTGAAACCAGCATATACACTGGAGAGTGTGTGAACAACGAAATCCATCCATCTTCTGAAACCGCTTATCTTGTTTAGGGTGGTGGTGGTGGTGGTGGGGGGGGGTCCTATGGGCGCAAGGCAGGGAACAACCCTGGATGGATGGGGCACCAACCCATTGCAGGGCATTTGTACACATCTATGGGCAATTTGGTAACCCCTATTTACCTGAGCATGTTTTTGGACTGTGGAGGGAGACTGGACTACCCGGAGGAAACCCCACAACGGGGAGAACATTCAAACTCCACACACTTAGTCCTATGGTGGAGACTCAAACCCTGGTCCCATATTAGGTCAACAGTGCTCACCACTGCGAAAAGTAAATTTCCTTTCAAAATTCTGAGGATGCCAAATTGTGATACAAGTTATTCTCAGTTGCCCTGTTGTCATTACTGTTCATCCTGGCCATATTCACTCTGGGTTTCCCGATGATTGTTTATGGATTAGATACCGTAAGCTGTTATACTGGGAAGTGATTTACATACATCTCCAGAAATGTCTCCCTTGAAATGTAAGAAAGCCAAACGATCAATATATCCCACCTAGCTCATGCAGGAGGAATTGTTCAAAGGTTCCTGGAATGCTTAAGACATAAACGCCCATTTGTTTGCATAAGCAGACAGCGAAGTGGACCTTTATTAGTCAAAGTCTATACTAGCTGACAGGTCTTTGCTCTGAGCTCAGAGCTTATTTAATAATTCCATGTGGTAAGCAATGCCTTCTCTTTCAGGAGGTTTTTTTAATGCAATCATTTGGTTCAATAGTCTGTTTTAAGTTACTTCCCGCTACATATGGCTACATTTACCATATTCGCAACATCTGTCATCACTGTATTGTATTTCTACAGCAATTCACACATTGTCATCGAAACTCCAAACAAGAATTTCAGATTTTATGGGAGGTTGCAAGAAAATTATTCCATACTCGAAAAAAAAAAAACTTTTTTTCTTATGGTAAAATCATTCTATTTCATTTTCTGTTTTTAAATAATCCCATCACAGCCCTCTTTTTCCGAAGTAATCCAACCAACCTAATCTGGTGTTTATACTACCAACGTACTCTCTTTGGACTAGTGATTAAATGTATTTTTCCCAAAACAAATGAGACTTCACAATAAAAAATTAAGAGCAGAGGATTATCATAAGCTTTCGCAAAATCCCCCAAATTTAGTCAATTGCGCTAATAAAGGAAAAGCTCCGTAAAGTATTAATAATGACAATTGCGCTAATAAAGGAAAAGCTCCGTAAAGTATTAATAATGACAATTCCGTAACCGAGCAACACAGACAGGTCCAAATGTCTTTATAACTGAACTGTTTCCTGTAAGAATATCATATTTTGAATAACCATTTAGAGAAGTGTATCCCAATCTGGTCCTCAGGAACCCACATTGGGACCATGTTTTTGCTCTCTCTGAGCTCCCTGCCAGACAGTCCATGTTTTTGCTCCCTCTGAGCTCCCTTCCAGACAGTCCATGTTTTTGCTCCCTCTGAGCTCCCTGCCAGACAGTCCATGTTTTTGCTCCCTCTGAGCTCCCTGCCAGACAGTCCATGTTTTTGCTCCCTCTGAGCTCCCTTCCAGACAGTCCATGTTTTTGCTCCCTCTGAGCTCCCTGCCAGACAGTCCATGATTTTGCTCCCTCCCAGCTCCCAGTAGGAGCAAAAACGTGGACCGTGTGGGGTCTCCCAGGGCTGAGTTGAGAGACACTGATCTAAATGGTTTAAATCAGGGGTGGCCAATCTTACACACAAAGGGCCAGTGTGTATGCAGGTCTCTGGGATAACCTTTAGGTCAGCTGTTCAAACCCAGGTGTGAGACCTCTTCAGCCAATCAGTCCTCTCAGCTAGTAGCCTAATAAGGGAGTTGCAGCGAAAACCCGCACACACACTCCTGCCCTTTCTGGACAAGATTGCCCACCCCGGGTTTAGATACACCAAGCATGGGTCTTAATTTAAGCACAGTGGTACATACAGTATGGGTCTCCTCACAGTATTTAAGGTTAACCATTAATCTATATTACATTTTTGTTACGCAAAGATTTTTTTGTATTACTTGTTGTTGTCAGATTAACTAGTACAGAATATCTGTTTTCAGATTTTAAAATATGTTTCTAAAATATAGTTCATTACATAGTTGTTATGTTTGAACTGGCAATGCAGTAGCCCTGCAGCAAATGCTGCACTGCTTTCAGTGTTTATAACAAACCTCATATCTTTTGCATTTTGGTTTATATCAGATTTTATCTGATCAGATTGAGGGTTTTGTTAGTCACCCCCAGTCATAAGCAAGCTATGTGAATCTGTAAATTTGGCAGATACATAAACATAAAAGCAAACATCTGCACAAATTCTGTGTGGCAGCAATATGGTGCTGCCTCATGAGCAGGAGCCCTCCTCAGACTCGAACCTGCTGCCATCTGGTTAAAAGTCCACATCGTTAACCGCTGTTTTGCCAGTGCCCTTAGCTGTAACATGCTCCATATGTTCAGGGTTTCACTTCGCTGTAGGGTCTTGGTATACAATTATTCACCCAACATCTCTGATACCCTGAAAACAGGGGGAATGTTTATTTTTTTTAGAAAAGCAAAGCTAGGTTTAAATATTTCAGGGCCAACAAATACATCACTTCATTAAGCTTGAAATATTATCACTATGTGGTAATTATGAATGGGCTCTTAAGAGGACAATTGGAATTGAACAAAAAAAACTGCATTCAACCAATAAGACATGCAAATCTGTATTTATGTACTTATGTAAAAGAGTGTAAGCCACATTTTAAGTACTAAAGTTGTGCGTAAGGAAAATTTCTGGGTGCGGAGCGCATTGTTTCATCTCAAGCAGTTACTGTATTTGTAACTATATCTGTAAATTCTGTACATTTTTCTGAACTGCTGAAGGAATTACTGAAGGACCAAACCATGAATCATGTTTGTTCATCATTAACGAATCATGACGAATCATTTATCGCAAGTAGCGTCCATTTTTGTTCATGTTTTGTCCATAATTTGTACTTCAGTAAGTATTTGTGCCCCGTCAGGGTTGCCATCGTGCTATAGGAAAAAGGGAATTTGTTTCAACAATGTCAATATACTTAATTACTGATTAGATCAGTAATATTAAAGCATAATATTATTTTATAGGCAGTTACAAATATTCATACTTCAATCTATGTTACACATTTCCACTGCTTACTCGGTGTTGTTCCGTAAGAACAAAATCAACGGTCAATTCGGAAGAACGCCCTGTAGAGGGCAGTCTACTACAGCCAAATACGTCATTCCTAATCGGTCGTATTCTGTTCATAAAAAATGTTAGTGGGTAGACCTAAATAAAAGATACACCTTGGCAGAGTTATAGCTGTTACAAAATAAATAAATTTACACCGAAAATATATTTTGAAGTATATTTAAACCATCTATAAAACATGAGGAATTAAGTAGCGAAATACATGTTCTGGTGGCAAATGTAGGAGGGCTTGTACGTTCTTTGCAAATGCAGCTTGAAGTACATAATCATCTGTCCATCCATCCATTTTCTGTAACCCCTTGTCCCATTCCGTGTCGCAGTGGGTCCGGGGTCACACAGGCACTCCTATGGCTAATCTGGTAACTCACCTAGCACCACGACGACATGGAACTTGCAAACTCCATACACATAGATCTCAGGTTGCAGAGGTGTGAGGCAACAATGCGTCTCACTGCATCACCGAGCCCCCTTCTGTATATAAGCCAAAAGCTAATATTATAGTGATAGGCTACTTATGTAATTACTGTATTTATAAAAATATTGATCCATCTGTACCGTTTATTCTGGTCTGGGTCGCAAGGATTAGAACAAACAATGTAATTAAAATGGACAAACACTCTTTTAAAAGCTAATAATGATAAAGGTCGCTACTCCAAGGTTTTAGGTTTAAAATATTTAGGCTGGTGTTTACAATGTATTTACAAAGGACATATATTCATGTAGATTTAGGCACAGTAAAATTCAGCAATAAAGGAAAATGCGTACATTAAAAGGCAGGGCGTTGATTTTCTGTCTGTTAACAGCAAATTAAACGGTTGAATAAACTTTTAAAATATTGAAACTGGGGAGATTTTTCCTTCCAATTTTCTAAGCTCTGCACATTAAAACAGATTTGTTTCCAAAACGAACCCTGTCGAACATCCCGCACAGGTGCAAACATCATTGTTTCAAAAGCGTAAATTTGATCAGTAAACCAAAACATCATTACATTCACGCTGTTCATGGTGATTACAGGTCACAGGCATTTGTGTTCGCTTGATATTTTTATTATCTTTTAGTGGTGACGGGAGTAATGGTAATTTATTCTGGTTTGAGACACTATTTCTGTGCACGACAAACACTGAAGAGACACCTGCGTTCCTGCCCGCCCCTCTAAGTTCTATAACTAATTTTATTGATAAATAATTGCTGCATTTGATTATTGAAATTGCGTTCAGATATGGAAACCTTTCTAAGGTGTATCATAGTAATTACCACTGTCAGCTTTAAACGGTTTTACATCTGGGGATAGAATAGAGCAGAATAATAAAATATAATGTTACACTGATTCCACAGCGATTCCAATCACCTGCGTTTCTCCTGCCAGATAATGGCTTCATGACACATTCCAAATAATAGAAAGACGTTTTTCTTCACTTATGTTGCCTTTGGTTATTTTTTCTTACCTATATTTAACGATGGATATTTCGTATATGTCAAGCCATACAATATCAGATACATCCCATAATATGACGTAAGTTATCAGCCATTTGGCTTACTGACGGCAAGGGCATACTCGACCGCCACACAACGGCTTTTTATAACATTTAATGGGGGGCAAATAATTAATTTTGGATTGAACGATTAAATCGCGAATGAGCTCAGTGGCTAAGCCTGGCTGCCTCACACCTGTAGTGCTGACCACAGGCAGTTAGCCTAACTGGAGTATTGCCTTAAATTGCCCATTAGTACGTGAGACGGGCTCCCATCGCCTTTTGGGTGTACCCCTGCCTCGTGCCTAAGGCTGCCTAGGAAGGGACTCCAGGTTCCCCGCGAAACTGATCCCGCACAAGCGTTTGGAAGATGGATGGGATTTAATGCAGAGTGCAATTCAACATTACTTTATATCTTTAAATAAATCGCAGTGATTTATTAGCGTTCGGTATGATATTATATTAACGCCAGTACTTCATATTATCAACGGGAAACGGCGTAAGCAGAACGAGTAGTTCTGTAAGAATATTAAAAAGTTTTACACTTTCCCACATCCGGACAGTAGGAGGCGCCCTTGTCCATAAATAATGCCACTTCTGCCTATAAGATAGAAATTGTCCAGCATGTCTGCACGTGCATAACTGTAGAACGGAAGTGCTTTCCAGAAAGAAAAAAAATATTATACAATATTATATCTTAATTTTGCCGCAATGAGGTAAATTAATGTGTAAATTGTTTATTTCTGCTTCTTAAATTTATGGTGCCCCCCCCCCCCCCCCAAAAAAAAGTACATCATAAAAAAATTAGAAGTTAACCGATTATGGAGAAGAACGAATAATAATGAACAAAAACACAATTTAATAGTTGTTAAAACTGTCATAACATTTAACTAACTCACCCTAAAAACACCTTACAAAGTTAAAAAGCGATACTACTTGCGATCTCTGATGTATTTTATTACAATATTTCAGGCGAACAGAGATTTCCTATTTAAGTGATGAAAAACTTCGGTTTATCAAATGTCTTGTTTTTTCTTCCCCATT
>JAODKM010000126.1:17600975-17618422 GCA_026780845.1 Petrocephalus sullivani
ACCACACTCAAACACAAGTACTGTAAATAGTACCAGAGCACCCTAGGGTGAAGGTCATTGGTTGACTTTATAGTCATCTGATATGAGGCTGTGTGTTTAAAGCACTGGAAGGACAGATATATCAATCACTTAGTGGCAAGATGGTTTTGGTGCATGAGGAAGAAGTTCAATGGACCAGGACAACCCAAAAGAGTAGTCAGGGTTTTCTGGGAATGGCTGGCTGAAGGAGGTTGTAGTCATTGAATCGGAACAGACCATGGATCATGTTAGAGACTGTGTTGCAGCAGCTTCAAAGAGCTGTGATCTGAAGGCAGACAGTGTCATACTAATCGTGTGTTCCATTATCCTCGGAACTCGGGAATCTGAGTCGGATTCCGAGTTTTGAGACCGGAAGTGACGACATGCGCACTCCCGTTTCTCCAAAAATCCGGGAGAAATCTCGGGGCAGCCCAGAGTTCCCCGAGTTTCGGATTCAGGATGGCTGCTCAGTGCAAAGACTGTAGGTGGTGCTGTGATATTTTACATTTTTAAGCACTTTAGTGCTGTTTGAGTGAACTTCGTAAGCTGTGTACACCGTACAGCGTTATTGTAGTCGATAGATGTGTTGCTATGGTGAACGGCATACGCTTGGAGCCATTCGTATTCCAAAAGAGCGAGCGCAAGGGCCACTTTCTTGGAGGCTTCCATCTTGGATCCGAATTCGGCAAGTGGAATGCATCCGACTCGGTTTTCCCTGAGTTTTTAGCAGATGTGACGTTATTCCGAGTTCCGAGCTCCGACCTCCGAGAATAATGGGACGCACGATAAGACCAACTGATGGACACCTATTGTGGATGTGCCTGCCAAGCTTAAGAGGAGGCCTTCAGAATAATGCTAGCACATGGGTCTCCTGAGGCAGAGAAGCTGCAGTGAAGGCAATCATGGAGAAAGAAGCTCACACATGGGACCAGTTTGGAGAGGCCATGCACAGACACTAACAGGTAGACCCAAAGATGTTTGAGAAAACTGCTTGATGACTAAGCATGGGGCTGTGTTTGGCCAGCATGGGGTGCTGCAGAACACCTCTGGAAACACTGTCAAATAGAGAAAGGTATGCTTTGAGGAATTCCTTCATCCAGTGGATTTGCCTTCTCACCAGGAGGCAGTGTTGGAAAATTCTGACCGGTCACTTTGGCTGAAGGAGCCGTGGTGTTCAGAGGCCTCCTGGGTGGTAAGGGTGAAGGGATAGGTGAAATCCGAGATGTTGGGCTGACGTGGCTGATGTGCCTCTACAATATTGCACTGTGGGTGGATAAAGTACCTCTGATCAGGCGAACAGGGGTGATGGTTTTTAGGGAACCAGAAGGCATATTCCACCTATAGGGGGAATGTAGTTCTCAGCTCAACTGGGAAAGCCAATGCCAGGGCAGTGAAGAGGCAACTCTGCCCTGTGCTTTAACCTTTAAGGAGGAACAACACAGAATCTGGGCTGACCGTGAAACAGACTAACTAATGTTGTGTATTCAAATCAAAATCAGATTGTTATATACCAAGAAGAAAAGACCAGGTTTTAAAGAAAAAATCTTCCTTTTCTTTTGCTTATATAACCTATAGCAGTGTTAACTGATGTGAATAATGGTTTAAATAATAATTTAACATTGATTCAATCTTTCTCAGATCTTCCTTTTCTTAGAGAAATGTTAATTGAATCAATCGTAAATGCTGTGCTGAAGTGTTTTGAATGCCCTAATGAAGCTGACTCTTGGAAGGTGGATTGCTAAATCCACAGTGATTGGCCCTAGGACAGGTGTTTCCAGGCACACAGAGACATTGCCATGGTTACGTGATGTACCACAAAGGTTCCCTTCCCAGCATCAATTGAATCTGAGAGGTTACAATGATCTCACAATTGATCACTTGTAAGACTGATGGAACCTCATATGCAGTTTTCAAGAAACCGATAAAGGACTCACTGACAGAATCATCCATAAGTGTGTACTAAAAAACTTAGGTTGCACCTCATAATGTTAGACAGATGTGCTACACAGTATGATATGTTATGATTACTTAGTCTAACAACTGTCTGACTAACATGTGACAGTAGTGGAAATTGATGCTTCTCTAACAAGAAATTGGGTCCATTGCATCTAATTATTTACTCCGACAATAGAAACCCTTTTCCGTTGAGGACAAAACAGTAAGCTCTTTTCTGTTTCACCATCCCCACTGTAGTAACAACCACAAAGCGGTTCCCCTTGTGTGAGTACTCCCCCCACAAACCTAAACAGTTTCACACAGGATAAACTCCACCAACACACTAGTACAGCAAACCCATCCAGCCCAACGCTATTACTATGACAGAGAATGTGAGCATGCTAACACATACTATGATAATGATACAGACAGTAGCTTCTTTTAGACATATCTTTCAGACCCATTACTATTCAAAAGGTAGAAGTTCAAGAATTTTATTCATTGCATAACACAACAAAATTACTTTCATGACGACCCCTATGGTGCATTTATAAATACAAAATAAAAGCTAAAAATAGAATTATTGTACAAAATATATCCAAAGATATTCGCAAAGATGCAATATACAATGTTGTGTTTGAGTAACAAGATCAGAATATTATTGCACCAGTGTACAGCAACATAGAGTAGATATTAGTAAAAAGCATATTGCACCTTACCAGTGTAACATTACTTAATGTATACATGTAGGGAGAGTTCAGCAGGTTTATGACTGTTGGGAAAAAGTTATTCTTTAGTCTGTTTGTACATATCTGGATTGATTGGAAGTGCTTGCCTGATGGGAGGAGCTTAAACACAGTATGTCCATGGTGAGCCATGTCCTTCATGATGTTCATTGCCCTTCTCACACAGCGAGCCTTGTGTACAGTAGGTGCTCAAATGATGACAGCTGTGTGCCGACAATGGGCCGTGCTGATTTCACAGCCGACCGCTGGGCTTTTTTAGCTGCTTTTCTGTAGCTGCTGCACTACGCTGTCATGCAGTTTGTCCAGGTGGTCTCCAGAGAGCTTCACTCCATACTATAAATTATGAAAGACATGTACACATCACAAAACACACAACAAGGAGAGAGGGTACATATGAAATCGAATGCTTACACAGTAGGTACTGAATTTTGTCAGAAGTATATACTATTTGGCCATTAATATAGTATGTATTGTGTGTATGCATAACAATTGTCATGCCCTGCCCCTCCTGTTCTCTCCCTATGCCGCTGATGAACTAAATACACATTAATAACCTAATAAAACGTCTGATGAAGCATCGCTGACAAGCTAAATATACATTAATGACCTAATAAAACTGGTCGGTCGTACTATTAAGCCAAATGTGAACGACTTCTTAATAATAAGTAACGAAAATACACTTTAGAAAACATTTGTAAACGTATTTTATTAAGGTGAACTCGAGAACTTGAAATTTCCAGGGTACCCCGAAACATACGAGGTGCCTCGAAACCGCATCTTCGCGCGCGTCACCGGCCTGACAGCTGAGCGATACGAAAGGAATTTTGCAGCCGGAAGAAATTTCACATGACAGCTCCAGTGATGAGCCACCCCTGTTCAGAGTTTGTCAAACCTCTTGTTCCTGTGTTCCCAGTCCTGTCATTAACATCGCTCCCTAACGTTGCCCGTGCCCCTCCTCACTCCTTCTTCCCATTTTCCATCCCAGAGCTCATGTTTGTTTCCAGCCCCGTTCAGGTCTGTCATAAAGAACTCCTTCTTTTCGCCGAAACGCCTACCCTCTACTCCTTCGTCACAGGAACAATATAAATGTGCTCGGACGTGCCGCGGTCGCCATCTTACCTGACCCGGATGTTTACCGAACGATGTAACATAACTACTGTGAAAACCGTTAAAAACTACCAACCGAGAAATATACGTAAAGTTATGTGTCAGCTTATGTAACCGGGTATTGTTTTCTACATGGTTCTGTAAGAAGCCTGCACTTCCTCCACCATCATGACTCAGATTTCTGAGCAAGTGAAGTTTGTTACTGTTCCGTTCACCTGCTGTCTCATCGATTTGGACATTTTGCCTACTATGACTTAGTGGAGCTACAGTACGAGCGGTGCTGCCGCAAATGGGGGGGTGTGGGGCACGCAGAGGGCTGATGGAGCCCCTTCATGGGGAGTATTAGGAGGCTATTGACCTACTCATTTAAACCCCCAAAGTCTGTCATTATGAAATGTCGGAAACCAATGGTCTGTATAACCTTTACCTGGCTAGCGAATCTGTTGCGTACAAATTTTATCCTTTCCTTTTTTATAACGATGCCAAAAGAGTTCATATTTGAATACCTTAGGGATATTTCACAAAGAAACATGGAACGTCTGAAACATTTAACTCTTAAGGGTTGGAGGCTTTGCTGGCATACATGAACACATGTCCAGAAACGAGGGGGGTTGTAAATCTCGCACTGGGGCCCATTATAAGGTCACACCACTGCCTACTACATAGCAGCTGAGTATTCGGTATTAGCCACACCCATACTGTAATTTGCCACTGTTTATTACATTAGTAAAGTTGAAAATGACAATCCAGAACACTACTTAGTGAATCTACTTGAAGTATTTATCTTTTTCCACGTCTACATTAATTTTTCTGCCATCCTTCTCTGTGGATCGCCTCACCTGGACTAAACAAGGCACCAGGAAATGGCATTTCTCCATACGCACTCATGAGAATCCATTTGTCACACAGTACATCTACCTCTGTGCCCCAGGGTCCGCTCTCCAGATAACCTCTATACCTTTATTACTGTTTTTATACATTTAAACATTAGTTTATCAGAGAAATGTATTGAAAGTGACATATAAGTGAGAGATCAGCAAGTCCCTGGAGCCAAGGGCTTTGCTCATGGGCCTGATGGTGACGTCACTTTGCCAAGTATGTGATTTAAACTGGTGACCTTTGGATCACCAGCTGAATATCCCAAACCAGTGAGCCACACAGCGTACACCACCTCCAGTGGTCCAACTCTGACAGCAACTGGAAGCAGCAGAGAAAAGTATCTCTCCATTGCGGTTATGGTCTCAAAAACATCAATATAAGAAATTATAAGAATCTACATTAAATATATGTTAAACTCTTATGTTAAATCTGCTTTTACTGGGTATGCCAGCAATGAACTTAAAGGTCACTTACAACAGTCAATTTAACCCTGACTGAACCTAATTAATAACTCAAAATTATTTCTGTAACATGTAAGTTATTTTATTGAAAGCAAATAAATGTTTCATATTCATATTCATATCAAGTTCATATTTAGCAATTATATATTTAATATGTTTGTTGTGGTGGTACATTTTAAGGCACAGTAACAAATCACTTAATTTTTTCTTTTGAAAAATTATTAATATAAAGTTTGTTTTTGTGGTTACATGTCAGGTTTTAATATCAGTAATGTTTAATTGATTTATATGTAATTATTAACTTGGGGAGGAGGGGGAAACTCTATAAGTTACCTTCAATAATGATTACCCAAGTGTAACAATCTTAGCTACTCAGTGCCACATCCTTCGCAGGCATTCCGTTGTGTTAGTGTGGAGCTCATTGCATTGTTTAATTACGCCAGGGTAATAGACCACTCTGTAAGTTAGAAGGGCTATCTGTGACTTGAAGCATATTTTCGAGATGTCTTTTTTATATAGTCATGTATTTTTTTATATAAAAGCTATCTATTGAAAATTATCTTTATGTGATACTGGCATTAGCTATATTAGCAAAATGCCTTCATGATCAGGTTAAAACATTTTGAACAAATCTATATCAAAAATGATGTTTATTACTGGCAAGATGACTGTAAATACCTTAAATTTGTATGTTTTGTAGATGTATTATTGAAGTAGTTATTAAATATGTAAATAACTTTATTTGGGAAAAAAATGATTTACCTGTCAAATTACAACTATTTTTTTCCAGCTTCTGACATTTTTTTCAAACATTCTCACAAATCAGCCATTAAGGGGAAGTTTGTTTTCATATTTGCTGACAGTGTTTTCAAAGCTTTTTTTGTATTCTCTAACATTCCAACCGGTGTCGAATGAGCACTAACGAATGCTTCTAGTGCTTTAGAAGTGATAAAGCACCATAAATCATGCTGCTAGAGACCCAGGATCTGTTTGCATTGACCAGGTCTCAGGGAAGACAGTGCAAGTGCAGAACTTCTGCTCATTATTTCTAATTTTAGCGTCACGCAGAATTAAGCTATGCCTCTCAGGATTACACTGAATGTGCTGTATTAATTATAATAGAAATACAGAGTCTTCTCTTTACTCTGTACATGTACAAAAACATAACTATAAAACAAATTCTATATCACACTCAGTTTCATGTCTGGATTTCCTATATTTATATTTTCAGACAAATTAGCGTTCAAATGAAATTGCATATAATTAAATTGTACTCAGTTATGATGAGATAGCTACTGTATAGTTATAATTCCATACGCTAATTTCAGGGTGTCTGGCCTCAGCAATCCATTTCTTCCCAAAGCTGTACTTTAATAACAGTCAGAAATGGCAAAGAATAAAAAGATTTTTTAAAAGGTTGAGTTATTTCAAATTAGGATTATTACTGGGTCAGACACAAGCAGCCCCACCTCCTGCAAACCCCCCCACCCCTATTATTGTACTGAGCATATGTGTTTTTATAGCCAATTACACAGTGGATTGCATAACAATATTGGCTAGAAGTAAAAGAAATATATGTCAAAATATATGCTGCTCAGGAGAAACTTGGAATCTAAAATGCCAACCCAGGAATTAAAGGTTGAACTTGGGTCAGAATTTAGTAAGACCATTTATTTGTACATTTAAATATTAGTGTTGGTAAAGGGCTAAGAATCCCACATACATCTTTTGTGCCATTTCGCCTTTTATAAGGGTTAAATTATTAAGATATGATTATTATGTACATTCTGTATACTAGCAGTGACTGCTGGATACACAAGTTCATTCTTTGCTTCTTTTAATAAAAAAATTGCACATATGTGCATGTGTATATTTATAGTTAGGTGGAATTGTCAGCAACAGCGTCTGCGAATCTCACTTCACTTACTGAGAAGTAGATGTAACATAATCATCTGGATGTTTTTGGAAGCTTGCAGATGTTGTTCTCCTGTTAATAAATTCCCAAATATAAATCGACATCATGCATAAAACAGCATAACTATTGTTTTTGAGACTCTCGTCTCATTTTTAGTAATTTTGTTATATTGTTACAGCACAATGAATGTACATTTTTACTTCAAAGCATTTGCTGCCTTATCAGGCGAAAATGTAAACCAGAATGCTTATCAGAAGCATTGCCCGATCTGCTGCTTCCACTGTTTCTACTCAAAGGCCCACGAAATTTACCGCAAATGTCCCCCTGGTGGCGACTCAATGAATGACATTCATAAATAAATTCAGGCTGCCGTTACAGACGCTCATTTAATGATGTCAAATCGGTGCCTTTTTGTAAGGGGTCTGAGACTGCTCTGACACTGTGATAGATAAGCACATGGATCATCTGGAAAATATGTCCTCTTTAATGTCTGGCAGGGGCCATGTAACGTAACCGACAGAGAAGATTAATTTGGAGGTCATTCTCATTTATGTCCGATTAACTTTGGTAGATTATGAAAAAGTCACATTAAAATTCATTTAACATTTACATTGGTGTGCCCAATCATCTCCTCCGCTCTCTCCTAAAATTGCAACAGACAGGTTAATCATACTGAGAACACACCTTTCAGAAGCCGAAGTAGATGTCAAAATCTGACTAAATGTGAAACGGCAAGTCTTCGAACAGACGACAATAAATCTTTACTTTTCTGGGAAACATTGATTAACTGACAATTGCTGAGGAGAAATAAATTATCTGGGACTTACAGGTAAACCACATGTCAAATTTCATAACATTGCTGTTTGCGTGGTCGCTACAGATTCATTTCCAGAAGAGAAAGCAAATCAAAAAAGTAGCAGCAGAGACAGCGACTCTATTTATTTTAATCTTAAATACACACATCTAGTACAACTATGCTGTTAATTCAAAAAAGTGCATAACATATTTTTATTATGCTTACAATGATGGGCCTACTGAACATGCAATAAATAATAAAAAAACACAATTACTCTTTAGCCCTGCACTGGAACAGTGAGATGGCAGTTAGAAATGCAACAATAACAACAGCATAAAGTATTATTATTATTATTAGTAGTAGTTGTAGTCACATTAGTATTATTATTAATAATAATAATAAGAAGAAGATAATTAATAATGTTGTAATACTAATGTACAGTTAGCCATGGGTTTTCTTTTACCTTTAAAGACAATTTAAAATAATAAAAAAGACTACAAGAGAAGCTAAAGGTGCTTGGCAAAAGCCAATAAAATATCAAGGAAGGCCTCGATTTCAGCGTGCATTGGATGTAGCTAAATGGGTGTGCTGGAGACAGCAGTAGGAAGCCGGCCCACACGCACGCCGGAGGAAAGGACAACAGAGGCATGACAAAATTAGCAAATCCATGCACCCTTTGCAGCTCAAATGTTATCATTAACTGTGCTGTTAACCAGGCAGACTTCAGTGAGTGAATGATGCCTTCCTCGGGAAAACATTTACACACAGTCAGTTTGGTACGTGTTTCTTAAACAAGGCAAAACAAATGGATTGTGGTGGGATCTGCAGCGACAATGTGGCGTGGCAGGTGAACATCTGTCATGTGTACTAACAGGTCTGTGACAGATGGGTCAGTCGCCTCCGTGTATAAGCACATTCTGCAAAGCGTGTTGTTGTATTACTGACTGTAATAAAACGCCACCCCTATGTAATCATTCTTGCCATTCTCCTTAAAGCAAACTGTCATATACTGTGTTTTTCCTATGTACCCTTTAATGTAGTCATTATATCAGTTAGTAGTTATTTTCCATTTTGCAAATATCTATCTACCAACAACATCCATCCATCCATCCATCCACCTATCCTGCTTAGGGTCACATATATTTACACCTACATAGTTTTAAGAATATGCCTAAAATGCTTAAAATATGTAGTTTTCTTAATACTGAATGGATGATATTCATATGCACAGTCTGACCATGCAAGCTTTTGGATGTACATACAGACACACATATTGGGAAGGGATTAATAAGTCCATATATCTTGACATGTCTCTTTTAACAACATAAAACACTCATGGAATTCTGGATCTTTACTGACAAATGTTGAAAGGCCAAGGCTTTTCTGAGACAATGCCTTCACTTTTTCCCTTGGTAATGACTTAGCATCGGTCTGATTTCTTTGTGTGCATTTGGATTCCTTCATCTGGTAACGTGTGACAATGGCAGTGATTCTGACATTCATTTCCACATTTATTGCAAAGATGCCTCCTCTGCATCTCAGAACACCAGAAGTTCAGCAATCCCAGGGCCATTCCGCATACTTTCGGAAGTCACTTGTCCACCATGACGTCCACGCCCGACCCCTGACCTATTAATGACAAGTTTTACCTATTAATATTAACCTATTAATATTAATTAAAGTTTTCTCGACAGCATGTCCTTCTACAAACGACACCCCTTACATATGTGCAGTCTTAATGAAACCACCTCAATACCTCGTTTTTTCTCCTATATTAGCGTAACAGTGGTTAGAAGTCCTTTCAGATACAATGGGTAAACGTATTTTCAGAAACAGCACATAAATATTATTCAGAAATGGCTATAATTTACGTTATTATTTTGCTGACCCATTTATCAGTGACGGCAGGCGGGCACACAAACATCACAAGCTGGCGGACGCGGTTTGGTCCCGCGGGCGGCAGTATAGCTGCTATTCCCGGGGCGGGCACAGGCAGCGCGCGGCACCACGCCGGGAACCGCGGCGCGCGCTTTCAGCGCAGAACTTCCAGGCGCGTCCCAAGGAGCGCAATCGGTGCGGCCGCGCCGCGCACCTTTAGCGGCAGGTCTGCTGCTCCACATGAAGGAGGTTTTCTCGTAAGCGGCCGCGCCCGTGTACGTGTTACCGAAAGGTGTGATGCCCTGTGCGGCTTCGCCATTGCATAGACTTACAAACTCGGGCATAGACTTACAAACTCTGGGCAATTTGGCCCCATCGGTGTTGGTGAAGTACCAAGTGTCTAAATGAAGACCACCAACAGCACCATCAATAAATCTGTGCACGGTGACAGCAGACTAATTCGAACGCCCATATAACATTTGTAAAATAAAGAGATAAAAGAACTAAACTTTCACTTCGTCGTTGAAAAAGTAAGTGAAAACTAAACTTCACAGGCAATTATTAATACATATTGATAATAAATTAATATATGTTGATAATAAATTGTGGTCAGAGATATACATGCCAAAGAACGCGTCGCCCCCGCAGACTGCACACCGCTGCAGATAATTAAACTGCATCGCATCCAGCAGGTTAGTGATAGCGAATTTTACTACCATTACGTTTCTGTGTTGTTGTCGACACTTTGTAACAACGGAATCTTTTTCAAAGTGTTTAACTCATCAGTTTTTTTCTGTTTAGGCGAAGGCAGAAAGGACAGCAGCCCTTCATAACAGTAGGACTGAATGAGCAACACAGTAGACTATAAGTTAAACTGTTGCATAATTAACAAACAAATAGTAGGTTTAATAAAAAGCACCGTCTGACATAAACGGCGCATTGAAGTCCCTGAGTCCTGCCTTAGCGCGGCTGCCGCGTCGCTGGGATCCGCAATACATCGAAATAAGGTTGATATTTAACGTTTGATTAAAAGCTGCGTGTGCGCTTTTTTCCGTATGGAGAGATATAATGCAGCCATTGCAATTCATTCCATTAAGACGGACATTTGAAGGTTTATAAAATGAAAGCAAAGGTTTGTCTTACTGAAAGTAAAAAAAGCAACGAAGTAACCGATACGTGACAATGAACTGCATGGTTTGCTTTGGTGATTCGTCGAACAATTGTAGAAATTAAAAAGAACATTGCTGCACTAGGGTTGTGTGGAGAGGGAACACTGGTGCCCCTTTTGCACACTAGTTGTGTACAGTAAGGCGCCCTTCAATGAACCGTTGAATTGAATTAGTCAATAAGACAGTAATATTTATGCGAAAACACAAGAAATCGAATTATAGGTCTGTTTGATCTGATTATAGATACATAGGCTAGCAAAGCAGAAAGTTTATTCAATCTCTTGATGACATTTTACTAAACATTTTACTAAAGCGTAGGTATGCTGCTTAAAATATACTCACATTTTTTTCGGGCATTACTTAGGTTTTTTTTTTTTTTTACTTTTTTTTTTTACTTTTTTTTAATACTTCGAAGCCCCTTTGCCACTAAAATAATCACTAGTCTCCTTCTATTCCGTGCGCCAAGCAGAAACACTTCCGCTGGTTAATCGGGATTCTCAATTTATATTTGGAATATTAAGTGTATAAACAATGTTTGTGAAATGATTAGTTTAATAATTATTGGATATTACTCCGACAAATGCTGAGAAATCCTACCTAAAAAGGACAACGGCTATCTCATTTGTAGGGACTATTGATATATAAATACGCCTTCGATTGTAAAAATAACTAAGTTTTTACGTCTTCATTCTCTAGCAATACAGGATCATTTGTATTTTACTGTCGTTGACTGGTGTCTGGCAAATTAACCCACAGAAAGTTACATTAGGAAGTCTGCAACTGACAATAATAATAATAACAATAACAGTAATAATGAGAATAATAATAATAATAATAATAATAATAACGATGATGATATATTGCTGCGGCACAAAATAAAAATGCCTTCCTTGATAATTAAATCACGTTTTATTGTACATAAAGCAGAAACTGTTAAGAATGATTCCGAATTTTTAGGAGTTTCAGTATTAGCGCCCCTGGGTATCTCACGTCGGTACACGCGAGTAGGCTACCTTCCAGTTAACTTAATCGCCCTTATATTAGCGACCCATACTATACTAGCCTACTTTAGTGAACCGCAATAGCCGTTATGGCGGGGGACGGGTAAGAACCAGACATCCGAGATTCAGAGGGAGAAAAAAAACTTTCTTCGCACAATTGCGGTCGCACACGTACAGGGCGCAACTGTCAGGTACTTTTTTTGATAGTCGGAAACAATAAAGGCTAACATGAGACACAATGAGGTATACACACACACAAATATGTATATATAAAACTGTCATGCGCCTAAAAACCTCCGCACTGCAGACCTTAACCCCGACTTATTCCATCAGCCCCCTTACATGGCATATAAACATGTGGTGTGTAAATATGATAATTGATGAGTGTGAGCGCGCTCCTGGCAGCCCACTTCTCCGCCGCCGGGCTCCCCGGGGGACGCGCGCAAAGCGGGGCGCCGTAAGACGCCCGAAGTGCCTCTGGAGATGCGGCTGACAAATCATCGATCTGAGCATCAGAGACGGGGAGGGGCGGCCCGCTTACCTGACACCCTTCCGGAGGGCCCTCCTTCTGCGCCTCTACCCCCTTTTCCCAATCCGAGCTCGGCGCACTTTCGCTCCATCTAGTCATTCTGAAGTGCGGCAGACGGCTCAGCTGCGGCGCACACACAGCCTGCCTGCCAGCGCCGGTCCGGGGACTTCGTCTCTATTGGATCTCTCAAGGTGGGACACAGCCAGCACTGCTTCTTACATTTTAATGGAAAGCAGGAGCTCTCACGGTGTCTTCTAACTTTGAAGGTATTGTAAGATTTTGACGCTCGTCTTCTTTGTCGTTTTGTTTGGCGCCGGGTCGGATCTGACAGCCGCTGTCAGCGCATACGGTCTCCCATAGAGCGCCGCCGACTTTACACCCCCGCCTATACTGTTAAAATATTGCAATCTGATACATAAATTCAAAGCTTCGAAAGCCTGGTAGGCAAAATGTTCCGTTTTAATGGGCTGCCTGCTAATCGAAAGACGTATTAGGGCAGAAACGTCTCCTATTTACCGCCGGAAACGTCAACTTTGCGAGCTTACACATAGCTGCAATGCGTGTTTCTCGTACGTTGTACTTTGTTTTGGGCAATATCATACTTTATCAACTTTTTTTTCCTCAAACTGGGGATTCCCGAGTAATGCTTGACTTGGAGTAGTGCGGTAGTAGTGGTATTAGGAGTAGTAGTAGAAGTAGTAGTAGTAACATAATAATAATAACAATAATAATAATTATTATTATTATAACAATAAAAGATGATGATTATGAAGAAGAACAACCGGTTGACAACTTTTTTCAGACTCAGCTTGCAGGTTGATTGCAGATGCGCAGAAGTGGCATTTGCTCTAAGGTACATACAGAAAGTTGCATGCTGCAGCGAGGTGCCATATGCCGTGCTGCGAATCGCTACGAGCTGCAGAGTGACATACACCGTCGTACTTAAAGCATAAGGTATTTATCGCGATATAGCCTGCGTTGCGTAGTGGGGGTGAGCGAGGGAAGAGGCTGCGGGACTGCGTCACCGTGCCGATGGGGCGCAGAGTGACAGCCGAACGGCGGAAGCGCGGCGCGGCTCCAGCTCCGCGCTGCTGGCCGAAACCTTACCTCCGGCAGCTTAATATGTAATCGGTCTGTAACGTTATAGGCAAGAAAGTAGTGCTCCCAATTCTCCGTGATGCTCTCGGAGGGTGCATTAACCTTAATTTAAACTCCTTAAGGCGTGTTTGCGGGGAATCTGTTGTCATTGAAGAACACCCACGTGTTTCTAGATTGCCAGCGTGTTCGGCACGATTACATTTTTAATCAGGGTAATTGTTGCGTTGTGAAAACATTTATAAAGGGACCGCATAAGACTTGTGCTGACAAAAACACACAATCACGTGCTGAGTAGCTCCAAAGTGTGAAAGCACCATGGCAAACTGTATACAAGAAAAAATCAAGTTCAAGTTCATTTCTGTCCTATGTATTTACGGAGTGAGGTACCTCATACTGACTGTCATTTAATAAGAGTTAACAAAGAATGACAGTAAACAGCACACAATAACGATAGCAAGAACACAGAGGGACGATAACAACGAATTAATAACACTGAACAACAACAACAATAATAATAATAATATTATCATTTATAATAATAAAGTTGTATCACAAAAATAAAAGCAATGGCTTATGGGTAGAGACTATTTCTAAACCCTGTGATTCGACTATTGTTACGGAGAAATGGGGCTGTGTTGGGCTTGAGTAGTGAACTTAACACTTTTGCTGTATTATTTTCCACTAGCAGAAGCTTCTTAAATGTAAAAGGTTCTCTCTTGAGTAAGAATGGTAACTGTGCTTAGGTCATTGTTGGGAAGTTACACTATACTGTTCTGGGATTACGAGGGTGTTAAGCCATTTGCGGTTTCCAGATTCACTATCTGCTGTATCATCAACCACTGTTTGAATTAGTGGGTTGTTCTAATGCTTTCATTGCCCAAAAACTGTAACGAAAAAACCCTTGAAAAACTGTGTTGTATGAGCAATCGAATTGTCTATAAAAGGCAAGTAATGAATGAATGAAAAAGATTAAGTAAAATGTAGAAGATTCCTTTACAAAACGTCAGCATGATGCAGATTCACTTGTTATGTTAAATCTTCCATTTAAGGAAATGATCTTTTGCTGAAGAATTGACCATGAAATAGTTGCATTTTTGCTGAATTATTCTTATATAACAGAATTTTGTAGTAATGATGCTAATGCACTTTTGGTCACTGCTGGATATGTATCTAAGTTGCATAATATATATTTTTTGTTAAAAGAATACACTAAATGTCCCATCCCTTTTTTCTTATACTGTAGCTATAGTTAACATGCACAAAAATTGCAGTAAAGGTTTTCTGAATGTACCAAGACTTTACAGGTGGTCTGCATGTCTGATGTAATTTGGTAGTTTGATTGAACAGGGTAGGACTCGAGTAAACTATTAATTTGGCCAGTATGATGTTACTTACAGAATTAGTTCTTTTCTCATTATGAACCCTGGTCATTTCTTCTAATTACTGTTGAAGATCAAAGACAGTGTGAACATTAATGTTACCCTCTCAGTATTACTGCAGCACATTTTATTACGTTACACCACGTTATTGCCAAAGTTCCTCGCAAAACATAAGAGCAAATAAAAAGTGTGACAATAAATATTAATGGCATAAACTGCAGGTTTAGTATGGGATGCAAGGCTTGTAAGCTACTAAATCTAGTTAGAGGACACACAACTTTATTTTCTTGTGTAGCATTTTAAAAATAAGTGGAAAATGTATAATCCACGGGCATACAAGAAAGAAATCTAGTATGGAGAAAGATCTGTTCTGGATGATAATGTGAATTTAAATGTGGTAACTACATGACTTTTCATATAAAGCGTTTAATAATTGGCTTTGGGACACAATCCTGCGTTTAGTCTAGTGTGCGGAGCAGTTGGAATACAGGACATTTCTTCTTCACTCGCGGCCCCTAATTAGGTACAATTGAGTTCAGGTTGGTCTTTTCAGGGTGCAGAACTGAAAGCACCTACCCTTCTAGTTATTGTCAGTAATTGCAGGGGAACAGACAGCTTCCCGGGACTGATAGAAACACCCAGGTGATCTTTGGCTCATTCTTCCTGCTCGTGATTTTGCATCACATTCATGCTTAATTGGCACTTAATTCGTCAGACGGGGTCTCACGGGAGGTGAAATCTGTGGCACAGCAGGGCCGCCGCAGCTGGTCTCGTGCGCTGCTGGGCGCTATATTAAAACATACAGAGGTTTTAGTGCATCTAAGTCTACAGCTTCACGTGTGCGTACAACCAACAGGGGTGGGGGGGAAAGCGGATGGATAGACAGCCTCATAAATGCACGTAGAATGTGTTTGACGTGGAGGAGCGTAAGGGAAAACAACATTCACATGTCCTGACCCTCTGAGACCAATTAGGTGGTACAGTACACCAATGATTTTCGGCCCAGGAGTAGAAGCGTCTCGCTGAAGTCAAATGACTGCAGCACAAGGAACAGACGCACACTTGTTGGCTCCACCACTGGCTTTGGGAAATAGATACTCGAATTCACGTAGGTCGCTACTAGCAGTGTGTGACCAGAACCTCCAGCTTTGTCTGGCTGGTCTTTGAGGCACAGCTGAGATGCAACCTTCTAGAAGCTGCCACTTATATCAGCCTCCCCCCATGTCCTTCTCGTGAAAGTTTTCTGCAGACATACAAACACGTACAGCCCATAATATGCCGTCGTATATAGTCATTAAGCAGAAACCTTGATCCCCAGCTCTTCTCCTAATGATAAGACCGTACAAATTACATACCTAGCTATTTGGCTGACACTGATCGTTGGAATATTTAATTATCCTGTTAGGAAGATGGGGACACTGCTGAAAGTTTATATTAATTTATCTGGGGGGCGGGCGGGGGGCTGGGGGGTGGCGATCCGGGGTCTGACGCGAGCCCCGGCGGAATCCGCGACTCCGCAGACTCCCAGAATGAAGAGGAGCTCTATGTCGCCCCTTTGTAAAGCCCCCACCGCGGCCTTTGCTCCCAATTAGAGAGTGCGGCCCGATAAGCCAAAGTGAGACCGCGGCTCCCTTTCTCCCCTCGCGGAGTCAACACCTCGGCGGACGGCGAAATTATAGCCGACGCACAGGACTCGCTGTGTAAATAGCTCTTTAACTCCTGGCGAATGTGTTTATTTGACTGTCGCCAGTAAATAAGGGGCCTGTCTCCCTCCTAATGTGCGGCTGCGAGCGGCTTCGCCCTCGCTCCTGTTATGGTTCCTATTGGGGGGAAGAGGAACAAACGCAGGAGTGATCAGGAGGTTCTTGATGGCAAGCTGAAACCAGTTCTAAAGTGATAGTTGCTTTATGGGGATTGCTTGTGCATTCCTACATTCTGAGTCAAATACATTACAGGCCGGGGAGATTACATACATATGTCCCTAGGCACTGCTGTAGAGTTTTGCCCTCACTGCTTAATCACACCGTTAAATATAAATATTTTGCAATCACTTTGAAATATTTCCATGCATTGACGAGCGCGCTGTTCTACTTAATGTCACACTGGATCTAAATAATGTGGTTCGTCTGTGTTTGAAGAGCAAGTTTTCATACAGAATACATGCACAGCAGAGTCTGTAGAAAAATTCATATTCATGAAGCTAAAGACTATAATTAAGAACGTCATGTAAATTTAGTTACGGGAAGTCGACGTGGAAGCTGAATGCCATTTATCCCATACAGTTGTTTATGGATGAAAAATGCAATGAAAAATAAATTGGGATGAGTTTCTCTATGGATTTACCCTCCTAGAATTGAAATGTTTCTAAGACTGCACCATTCATCTTCTTTTAGAAGTAAATCGCTCTTTATTCTACGGTTGCCACTATTAGATCTGTGTGTGGAGGCCTTTATCCCCCCCCCCCCCCCTTTCCGGTTCTGTCGCCCAGAGACGCGAGAACCAGGCACCCCAGCCGGTGCTACACCCCCGGCTTCAC
>JAODKM010000126.1:17619122-17635053 GCA_026780845.1 Petrocephalus sullivani
CCACCCCCCCCCCCCGAACCCCCGGCCACCTCCATTTAGATCAAGTGATATAAATTAGTTTTGAGAGCAGCCTTTCTGCACTAACCCTGCAGTCATCTGTGTATTCTCAAACATAAGATAGCACTACACTTAAGTGTAGTCACAGGTAGTTTTTCTATGAGGCCTTAAAGGTATTTTTATGCTAAATATCAGTGGAGCAAATGTAGAGAAAGGATTAAAGAAGCATACGGTGCTATCGGCTGGGGGTGCGTTACTGTGTGGCATACAAAGCGATTCACATTCCGAGTGTTCTTTTCCCTGGGACGGCCAGCGAGCGATAAAAAGGGCGTGGGTGCCGATAATCTCCTTTTGCTTATGTGCGGCGCCAATGTCCAGGGGGCATCCTGTGATCCGGCGAAGGCACTCAGATATCCGCAATCTGAGGGGGAGACTGCGCCCGCACCTCACCTCTGTGCCGAGGGGCAGCCTCCCAAATGCAGGGTCGCCCTAGCCGTCGTTGGCATGACGCTTAACAAGAGGTGAGTCGTCCTCCTGGCCGGGTCACCCGCCGCGGCGGCTAGCAGAGTGGAGACACAGCAGCTATTTTTCTTTTTTGCTTGCATTTGTGAGGAAGGAGGGGGTCAGAGAAATCCTCAGATGCTCTTCCAGCAACACACGACCGTGTCCTTCTAGCCCTATTAATTGCTGATATGTTGCAACCCACGAGGTAGCGATTACCTCCCTAATTGTTCAATCATGTGACACAGAGGCCGCACCAGTGGCAGAAAAGTCGTGTTCCGGACGCCGGAACTGATTGTTGTGCGGCAATATGTTTTTGTAATTAAATAAAAACCGGAGGAACAAATGAGGGACGATTTCATAAAAGAGTCCTCTCAGGGCCCAGACTGTGATGGAGAAATCGCTTTACACCATTAATTAAATGAGATTTTGGTGCGAAAGGAAAAAACAAAAGGAAGATAGAGTTTCTGTTTGTCCCTCAGCTTAGGTGTCACCGAGGCGAGGGTCTTCGGAGCAGGTCCCGCGCGTCGAGATTGCGAGCGCAGGCGTGCTGCAGAAGAGCAGTCGTCTTCTCGTATCCGGAAAACCGCAGGCATGCGATTCCACCATGCAGATCACCGGCCTGCAGAGAGAGGTGCTTGTCACAAGCACGAGTTCCGCTGCGTAAAACAGAGCGTTACCCGCTGTAAGCCATAGGTGCAAAGAGCTCCCGCTTACTTACGCCTCCCGGTACAGTGCCGGCACTGTACCGGCGCACGCCTCCGCAGCACTCCCATGGCGCAGATGCCACAGGCCCGCCACCGTGGAGCCGACCTAGGGGCATGCGTCAGCGTTCGGTGTTCCTGCTTATTAGGAAGCAGAGCGACACTTAGCGTCTTATGCTTTTCACTTTGTGCACTGCGGTACCACTTATTACACATGCGATCGTTTTTTATGTCGCTTCGGACAATCCTGTCGCATTCCTGTTCTGAACGGAGGCCAAGTGAAGTCAAAACACAAAAGCCGAGCGAGAAGCCGCACATTTGCCAAAATTCAGCACACTATTCTCTTCCAGGTGACACCTGTGACGGCGCTCCACTTCTTTTAATTCAACGAACGTTGTCAGAAATATCTCTAACTGCTGTGAGCGTGCATATTTCAGCAGCGAGGGCAGGGATTCAGCTTCACAAAGAAAGCTTTGCTCACTGGCTATCTGAATGGCGAACGCTTCCAAGTCTCGATGGATGAGGGTGTAGCATTCTGCAGTGACTCTGGCTGACACAGAAACGTTTAGGGCCGCCCAAGTAGCTTATAGGTGTTTATGTGAACATCGGCTCCTCAGGCACAGAGCAGTGTACCCGATACTCGCATCACAGACAAGTCTCACATTAGGCTGGTAATTGGTCACCTCCGCATTCATTATATAATGCAATTAGTGCCCTATATAGGGCATATATATGGGTGTATATATGGGTATATATATGGGTGTGTGTGTGTATCTAGAAGCAGTGTAGGTAGTTTAACTTATTTGTTTTATTGCTTAATAACATGAAACTTGTCTACTTAAAAAGTAATTTATCAATTTCCAAACTGAATTTCATTTCCTATATTTTTTTGTATCTTGGTATGCCAAAGTACAAGACTTCATTTTACCATATAGGTAACCAGCATCAAAATTTAAATTCACATTTGGCCAAATAATTGGCATGAGGTAATGCATGCACATTTTACATCTATTAATCCTAACAACTGGCTTCATGCAGTGTTATGCTTAGGGCCTGTGCTTACATACTGCATGCTTTTTTTCCCCCAGCAATATAACAACTGGCACACAGTGTAGAAATCAACGATATGAACACAAGTTGTCCAAATAAATGGGAGTTAGAAACAAACTAAATGCACTGGAAGGCTGTCCAGGTTTTACATCTTCCAGTTTTAAACTTTAATACTGTACACCAGGGCTGCCCAACTCCAGTCCTGGAGGGCCAGAATCCAACACAGTTTGCAGATTTCACTGCTCAAACATACCTATTAAACCAGGTAATTAACTGATTTGTTTAAAATTTGTTTGAGCAGGGAAATCTGCAAACTGTGTTGGATTCTGGCCCCAGGACTGGAGTTGGGCAGCCCTGCTTTAAGCCAACGTGCATCTTTGTCATTGATCACTGGGGCAGTAGGTGGCAGCACTGAGCGCGACTGCGTTCCCCATGCTGCAACCTCTCCCTTCTAACCTTTCCTCCCTAATGGCCATTAGCTAAAATGCAAACAAATATGAGATAAAACCTCAGTGGTTAAACTGTGACAGTAAGGATTTTTCAATTCTTTTTTGGAAGTTACAGCAATTAGCCAACATTTACTTGGCATTTACTTAGCTAGCGTGCTCCATAGACAAAAAATAGATAAATGCATATAGGTAAAGCAGCTGACTGCCATTCACAAATAGAAAAATAGCTTATATAACATGACTGGAACTGGGTGAAGCTTCGCTGCTTTGCTTTCAAACCACAAGATCAATAAATAAACCATAGGAGAGCCATAATAAAGATGAACACTAGAAGCAAAGTAACATTGTGTTCTCACTGAATGTGGTGCATAAAAAAAAATCATATATTTCATATATTCCCTAATAGGACGATTAGAGGGGTTATTTAGTAATTAACAATTATCATTACTTTTTCATCTATTAATTAATTTGATTATAATGTAACACCCATTCCAGTATAGTAGTATCTAAACACAATATTTGACTGACAGTAGTTTGATGAAAGGTTGTACCTTTGCATGTTATTTTTTCTCAGAATTCCAATTTTGCTAACATGTATCAGTTTAGAGTAACAATCTTCTCTTTTCACATCTCAACCACCACATGTGGATTATTTCTAATAAGTCATTAGCCTGCAGGTTAAATCACTGAAGCCAAGAGCCAGAGATTAAAGCCACGGCCCTGGCTTGTGCACATTCTGATTCCCCCTCGTTAATCAGCAGCTAATGTTGGCCTCAACAAAGACCGATCAAAAGATTACCTCTGTTATTTCCAGTAAGACTTTTGGGGGGTTTTTTTGTTTCTGTTTTTATGTCGTATTCAAAAGGTGGAAATGTTTTTGACAGAGATTTGTTTTATGTAATGACAGACTTGCATTGTTATCGAAAGATTTTGCTTCATAACTCCTTGCGAGTGCTTTGTTTTTGAAGCAGTGAGGGCCATTGTTCCATGCACAGTGTCAGTAAATGAGAGCTTATTTTTTTCCACTTGTTTAATTTTTATCCTATAGACATTTTTGTCACAACGTTAAACTCTTGCATGCACTGCACAGTTCTGTACCAACTAACATTTGCAAAGTGGTATCTGCTGCATATGTTTCTATTGTCTGCTTGGTATAACAAACTAGATTAGATATGCACCATAGATACCTATAGGGTTACATTCATTCAAAATCTTAAGGTGGTTATATTGCATTGTCTGCTTTAGATTATGCATGAAACCTTAAAAAAGTAGTTATGTAATTTTAACACTCCTTGTTATGTTTCCCCTGTTTCGTGGGTTTCCTGTTTTGATGTTTTCGATTCATGATCTGAAGTGGTGTTTATACCTCACCTAATCTTATTAGTGTGACCTCGTTTCACAGATGCACCGCTCGCGCTCTCAGGTGCGCACGTGCGCCTTTCTCTTCTTAAGTTGTAGATCTCCAACTTCAAAATGTGTTACCGCGGTACATTTCCTAATTGCTTTAATGTTTCATTTGGTGTGGAAATTGATGTTGTAGCTTCGCTGATTATCCAACCATATGTTTAATAACTCCAGCATTACAAAGAATTCTCCCTGAAGAACAATTTCACGCATCCAGATTACGGATAGCGAATGAGAATCTTTTCCCCTAATATAAATTGTAGGAGACAGGAGTTAGGTATAGAATCTCATAAAAAAAAGTAATAAAAAAAAAAAAAAAAAAAAATAAGACGGTGAAATCCCGTTTTTGGAAACTTTCGTCTGCGTTGCCTGCATTCTCGTATAGCGTTGCTGTTGAGGATTTGGGCGCAGATCGTCCCCTCCCACCACCCCCCGCCTCTCCCTTCACGGGGTTATATCAGTGTCATTTGTGTTGTGGTCAGGCTTCGTCAGAGTTGAAATTCGATCTGCTCGGCGTGGCTAATAGGCTCCAAGCTTGGTTGTGCACCGCAAGCCCACCCCCCCGTCACCTGCGATCGCCGCTCCCCGCCTATGTGCGCAGCATGTGTTATTATTAATTCCCATACTCGAGATATTCCGCCACGATAAATATCCCTTTCGCTCGCGCTCCTTTGCCTGCCATATGGCGCGTGCTGGGTAATAAGCAACATTAAATTTTGCACGTTGTAGAAACACTCTCCATCTCCCACACACATTTCGAAGCGTAAATACACACAGTAGGCCATAGTTCAAATGATAAAGTTGTTCAAATAATGTTATCCGAATGCATACACTTGCCAACTGCTATATTTTGTATAAAAGATCATTTGAAGAAAAAAATATAATACGCATTTACGTTTCCCTTTATACTGGGATACATTTTAAACTGTACAGCCAGTGCCAAGCCTCTATTTTGTTGTGTTTCAACAATCAGCCGGTTATCGAATATACGACTGACGTAAAACAATACAATCCAAATCTGCTTTGAACACACCGGATTGCCTCTCCTTGCATATAACCCCCAACGACAGTAAACGCCTAGTTGTTTTTTTAACGTTTACAGAGCTCGGATCCCATGCTGTATTATTTTTATTCGCATAATATCGCACGTTATACAGTAATAAATGCAGAGCCGCCTCACTCTAATCAAGCTGATTAAAAATTCCTGCGCGCACAGCCGGAAATCGCACCATCTTCTCATTTCTTTCCAGCTTTTTTACTTTTTATTTTTCGGGGGATTTTTTTTTTTTTGCCCCCTTTTGTTTTTTTTCTTCTTCGCTAGGAGATCGGCTGTCACGGGAGCCCGGTGCTGGCTGGCTGGAGATGCGCCGCAGAAATGCGCTGGCCGGGGTGTTACTTTCTGTCGGAATGGGGAGCGGGAGCAGGGCTCAGTCAGTGCGAGCACCAGAGAGGGGAGTGATGAGTCAATGCAACTAATAATTTAATGGGGACACGGAGCGGGGAGCGGGAGGAAGAAAGAGGAGCGCCGTCCGGGCAGAAATAAGACCATCAGAGAGCCTTCCCGGCGAGGGGGCTGACAGGCATCCGCGGCGCGGCAATCCTGCCTCCAAAATCGGAAACTAAAGCGGACTTTCCCCCTCCTCATATCTCTAATAATCATACATCGTCTTGATTTAAAAAAAAGGCAGACGCTTTGCTTTTTTTCCCTCCCCGATCCTGGACAGTAGGGAAGCCGAAGTAGCGAACCGCTGGAGGATCTTCCCGGCGACACTGTAACCATGCGGGTGACTGCGGACGATGTCACTGGCTGATCGCAGGCGACGTGCTTTAGTGTTTTGCTGACTTCTGTTTCTTGGGGTTTGTTTTCTTTTCCTATGAGGCTTGGTTTTCTTTTTTTTGTTGTTTTCGGGGTGGATTTGCGGGCGGTGCGAAGTGCATAGAAGTGGCCGCACTGGGGTCCGATAGACGTGTGTGTGCGTGTGTGCGTGCGTGTGTGTGTGTGTGTGTGTGTGCATGTCTGAGATGTGCATCGTTCATTTGGGACGGGACCCGTCGCGGTTACTCGGTATCATGGCGAGCTTTGGTGCTCTCGGTATAACACGCGTCCTGAGCCCGCATCTGCCGCCCGTCCGCGCCGCCGCTTCCCAGCAGAAGCCCAAGTTCGCACCGGCGCTCGGTCGCTCCCTGCTTTAGGGGAATCGCCCCTCCGCTCTTCCAATAAAGAATACGCGTTTCCTGAGAGACTTGACATCTGTTGTCATACCGACCTAGAAAGAAAACGCTGAAGTTTTTTTTTTTTCTTTCTTTTTTTTTCTACCCCCTTCTTCTTTCAAACCAAGTTGAAGAAGGCGCTTCTCACTCTGGCGGCTGCATATGCTCTCGAGTTCACAAGTACTCGCTTTCAGGTTGGTGTCGCTCAATTTGCATCGCAATTGCAAAATTGCTCCCTGGCTTTAAACGCGTAACTTTCGTGTACTTGGGCTGGACATTTGCTCCATTTGCGCAGTGGCTTTAATTTACTGCAATATCACTTCCATTGCGGCTGTCTGACAGCACTTAAAAGTCATTTTTTTCCATTGAACTATTAAGGAATGTGTACGCAAATGTAAATATAGGCCCGCATTCGAGTAAACATGTATTAATTTGGTGTCAGTCTGTTGTTGTTGATGATGCTGATAGTAATATTATTGATAGCTGTCAGTAAGCAGCTTGGCTTTCGTAGGGTAGTGTCATGCCTGATATTTGGCCGTAAGCTGCTGCTGGGTGCAGCAGGAGAGTAACGGGCACAGATGCCGTCAGGGCGCCACATCAGATGACTACAGAGCCCACGCACTCTGCACCTTACAAGTTAGTCAACAGCTTGTTTTTTGTCTGATCCACCCCTCCCCCCCAAATAGATGTGTATCTTTTGGTAATTAAATGAGCCAAAATGTGCTTAAAAAAATCTGCTAGTCCAACCCTGCCAGGTGGAGGTATGCACAGTACGCACTTAGTGTGTCCGTTACGCAAAAGCAACATGTTAAAAGTTTTCTGCTCTGCAGAGGTGGCTGGGGAGTGGGGGCTCTCGGGGTCCCTGCATGGTGTCTGGATCTAGGCCAGCTGTGTCCTTATGAGCGACCCTCTCCTGACTTCCAGCTCTCATCCACTCTCTTACACTTGACTGTAGCATCACCTTCTCATTCTAAAAGCAGGCCATCAATTCCCCTCTTTTTAATTTCCTTGTGTGTTTGGGCACATGGATGCCATTCCTCATCTAACATTAATTGACTGTCCCGTACCATAGCAGGGAAGTTCCTGTTTGATTGTAGAGGGCAGAATTTAAGGTCTGCATCTTTTAGAACAGCGTAAGAGTAGAGCAGGGTCTTCCGCTGATTGTGCAAATGGCCTTGGGTCCTGACCACATGGCAGTGTGTTGCGGGACGACTACACATACCTGATGGTTAGTAGTAACAGCGGTAACACTTGTACAGGGCTGTGGGGAGGAAAACTGTGTGAAATGTGCTGACAGCTACCTTTCATGTTAGATGATCTGTAGCTATTTCGAGTCTCTAAATCAGAATAATTCTTCTGTGCTTTAAAACATTAATAAAAAAAAACGCTTGGTATTTTATGACTTTTATAAATGATGAAAATAGGTTTATCAGCCTCTGTGAAGAGTCAGTCATTAACACTAATAGTTAATAGAACTAGAAATGTTTTAATAGTAATTTAATACGTCTTCCCTCTGTTTGCATGGCTACTATCATTTGTGGTATTGCTTTTTTAAAAAAAAAAAAAACAAAACAGAGGTACAGTACTTAGTGTGAGACGTTTTTCCGTGCTGTTAATCGCGTTGAGGTTTTCGATGCCTTACCAATGGATTGTCCTAGCACTGATGTCGGGCCTGGCCACGGCACTGGTGCTCCAACTGTGGGATTTTAAGGATACAGCACTCTTGTTATGGCAAACGTTCCTTTGGACTGATTTTGTTATGGAGTGTGTGATTTGCTTAAAAGGGTGTTTGGATGCCTTGACATAAGTGGCCCTGTTTGGGGAACCTGCAGGTGACTTTGAGCAGCGGTGCTGAGGATGATGGATCATCTCAGTGAGACATGCCTGGGGAAAGAGAACTGCGAGCTGCCCAACAGCATGGGGGAGTCCAAGGGCCCACCGGCCAAGATGGCCCGGCTGGAGCAGAACGGGAGTCCCCTCGGGAAGGTTCGCCTCGGGAGCGCGGGGCCCAAGATCTCGGGCGTTCCCCTGAAACCGTCCGGACACCTGCTGAAGACCTGCCACAAGAAAGGTAACCCCTGGGTGGCGGTGGGTTGCTGTGTGTGCAGGTTTGTGGTCTTAGACAAACTTAGAAGTGATGCCTAATGAGACCGGGAGTCTTTTTTTTTGGCCGCTTGGATCAGCGTTCGTGCACACTGGTAAATGGATGCTATGACTAAGAAGTAGGCATGAGCCTGCGCAGACCCTTTGGGGAGCTGGGGAAATTCTCTACGTTATTTACCCACTGTGGTTTTTGATCTCTTGTTTATTGGAAGAATGCGTAGCCCCGATAACAGACTATTTCTATTAAAATATAGCTTATTTTATCTGTGTCGGCGTGATTTTATTTATTTAAAATCAGAAATCAATTGATGTTTCATCATACTTTAGCGAAGTGCGCTTACATTTCGGTTCTGTCCCTTGTTTCCCTGTATCAATCATGCGTAATGTTAGTTTTTTTTTTGTGAGGTCACACATTTTTCCTCTTTTTCGGGAGTTATTTGTTCAGCATCTAATTCTTCGCTGAGTACCGATTTTTTTGTTGTTTTTCTTTTATTGTTTTTGTCTGCTTGTGTTTGTTTCCCTCACACCCTGAATTCGCCGTAAGACCCTTGATCGTGTGTTTGCTCATTTATATATTAACTTATTTATGTTTTGCAAATCACAGGCCTCCGCATGTTTGCTGAACTTTGCAGCGGTATGTGTTGTGTGAGCGAAAGCACATTACCACAGTCTGTTTTTTTTCCTTTTCCATTGGCTGAAAACAAAGCAGATATTGATTTGGAAAGGAACCTACACAGCAGTCTTTATTGTTGGATCTTTATCTATTAAAAATGGAAAAGCAGCACTTCAGCACATTCCTTGGCATCTGGTCCCTATTTATTGATTGTTTGCCAGGAATATTTGGATCTTAAGAATGCCGGAGGCTCTGAGCATTAAAACAAAATTTATTACAGGTCCTCAAACTGGGTGCGCTAATTGTAGGCTACACAGCTGACGGTTATGGGGTGGGCGTTGTGGGTATTTAAAAATACAATAATAAAAAAAAAAAAACGGTATGCATCAAGTCCTAAACTGAAAATCAGGGATACTCGTGTGACGTTTGCAGAGAAACCCCCCCCCCCCCCACCACTGCCCAGTGCCAGGACAGCTGGAGACGAGGCTTATGTGACCCTCCTACCTTATTTTAGCAGCACACCTCTTACCTAGAAACTTAAACACCGCAGGCTGTTTGGCCGTGTGACAGGTGGCGCAAGGCATGCTGGGAAGGTTGAGTGGGACCAGAGGCATTCTGTCGACCCTGCGCACCTATCCCGGTGCAGCCCTGCCCTTTAGTTCCGGGAAGGGGTACCTGCAATGTGTAGACCTATGCTAAATTACTGCTGGAATGTTCCTTTTTTTCCATGTGGGTTGCAAGGTATTAAAATTAGGATTAATGATACCTCTGAGGATTCTCATGCTCGGAGCTTCTTGGAGATGTGGAAAAAGACAAAAAGACATTTTTATAAGTTCTGTTATGAGTGGAGCCGTCCATATCTGCGCCGGTGGGAAGGTCTGGACGGACGTCCCGTGTGGTAATAGAGTCCTGTGTCTCCCTAGGCAACATGCTGCCCGTCTTCTGCGTGGTGGAACACTACGAGAGCCCCATGGAGTTCGACAGCAAGGAGGAGCACGCAGAGTTTGTGCTGGTGAGAAAGGACATGCTCTTCAACCAGCTGATCGAGATGGCCCTGCTCTCCCTGGGCTACTCGCATAGCTCAGCCGCGCAGGCCAAAGGTAAGCCCCCCCCGCGGAGATGCCGGCTTGCTAGGTGTGCCCCTTCCCATGGGCCATCCTCATGGCGGGCCCCTGTCTCTCGCTCAGGTCTGATCCAGGTGGGCAGGTGGAACCCCGTGCCCCTGTCGTACGTGACGGACGCTCCGGACGCCACGGTGGCGGACATGCTGCAGGACGTGTACCATGTGGTCACTCTGAAAATCCAGCTACACAGGTGAGCCCTGGCCTGGCTCCGGGGTGGGTGGGTGTAGGGGTGCTGTTTATTTCCAGCGTGGCAGTGCTCATGCCTGGGTGACTGTCGCTCTCTGCCGCTCGCCGGCTCTGCACTTTAAGGTGTTCCTGCGAGGATGCCTCCTCAGCCTGCATGATCACGCCATGCACGCGTGTGCTCCGAGCGCCACACTCTTTGTCACACTTACGTCCCGCCCCAATTGGATTTTTTTTTTCCTTTATATACTATTACTGGTGAGGAATTCCTGTGTCTCTTTGCCGTAATCCCCACCCCTACTCCCAGGATAGGATGGGGATTATGCATTTGATATTTCTTCCTGTCCAGCGAAGGCATGGGCGTGAAACGCCGGCAGTCCTCTCGGCGCACTGGGCAGCGTCCCATGCCGAGTCCTTTTCCGGGAATCTAGACAGGAACACCTTAAATTGTTCCGCCGAGCACGTCTGCTAGGAAGGTAGAAGTAACGCGGAATAATGGTCGCCGCATGCAGCTGATGTTTAATTCATGCATCAATACAGCAGATGTGTTGTATAAAGTAATTAACTAATCAGAACAATCAGGAGAGAGGGACTGATCTCCAGCTGCATCTCCTTGATGCGCCAAATGTAATCTGTCTGTCTTAGAGGGAGCTTGCAGGAGTGAGGCGAGGCCTTGTGCCTCTGTGTCCCCCCCCCCCAATCCATCTGACCCCCTTTCTCTGTTACTCCCCCACCCCCCCGTCCCTCGACAGTTGCCCTAAACTGGAAGATTTGCCTCCAGAGCAGTGGACCCACTCTACAGTAAGAAACGCCCTCAAGGAGTTACTGAAAGACATGAACCAGAGCTCTTTGGCAAAAGAATGCCCCTTATCACAGGTGCTGGAGCCCTCCGTGTAATCGCACTAAAGCGTCCCCTTCTCCTAAATGCCCAGAGTCGGATGGAGTGGGGGGGGGGGGGGCTGTAATGGCGAGGGAAACGCTTGCCGGTTGTCAGCCTGATAGATGAACACGCACGCTTTTTTATGGTTTAGCTGGAGTATGTTGCTGGCTGATTAAATGTGGGGGGGGGGAGAGAAAAACAATATGACAGCCCAAAATTATGGGCCTCCTCGGAATGTGCGGGGTCCTTTTTTTTTTTTTTTCCCTTGAATCACAGGTGCATCTTTTTATTTTTATTTTGAGTTTAAAGTGGGGGCCGCTTCATGGCACGGCTAATGCTGGCATCTTCCGAGCTCTGTTAGTAACACCTGCAGGGAGGTATACCTGAATTATTTTTAAACGTAGGATTAGCAGCCGGTGTGTGCAGTGCGGAACCGCGCCGACGTGACAGGGCCCCCCGGTGACGTTAAAACGGAGCGGGGGTCACCCAGCGCCAGTGCTGAGATGTTTGCGGGTCGGGTCTCCCCCCCCCGGCCCCCTCCATCCGTCTTTTTGCAGGCCACGCCCGGCCCGGTGTGAGCCGGACAGCTGGCAGACCTTTATAATGGCGTGTGAGTGGATGCATGATTATTTTAAACATCTTTTTTTTTTTTTTAATAAGTATAGGAAGGTTAGTGGCGAGAGTGGCAGGTGGTGCATCCTGAAAGGAGCTGGGTGGGGGGGCGGGGGGCTTGGCTGGGCCCCGTTTGGAGTCTGCCACTGCAGGAGCCTTGCCGCAGTCCCCACTGCGAACCTCCCGCATATTTTCTCATAGCGCTTATTATGCGCAGCCGGTAGCTAATGTTTCATACCGCCTAGTCGTCATACCGCGGTAATCGTTATGCTAACGGCATTTCTGAAAGCGGCGTTATTCTGGGACGGGGCTCCCGTGGATAATTCCGCCAAAATTTTGTTGTCCGGCCTAATATTTGTCTCTCTGGGCTAAGCGGCCCTGCTAAGATACTGGGCCCGGTTCAAAGCTAGCTGTACCTGGGCTGTGAGGCCCGCAGATCCAGGCTGGTACAGTGCTCCTGCTGATCCCACAGACCTCGGGGGGGGGGGGACCTGAAGAGCCGATGGAAGACTGAGAGATGATTGACGCCTTTGACAGGATTGATTGCCGCCTCCTGACATCCTGGTGGTTAATCCCTGGAAGGGGGAGGGAGATTCACATAGAACCGCAGAACAAATCACTTCCTACTTCTCAAAATGCTTTAAGGTGGGGGGGTCGCGAAATCTAGCGCCTTTTGTCCATGCTGGTGCTGTGCACTTGTCTCCTGTTCTTCTCCCATAACCGCACCCGCAGCTAAGGTGCGTGGTGGGGCCCCGCGGTTCCCTTCCAGACCATGCCTAGCCGCCGCAGCCCCGCTGCCTGCCGCCTAAATCGCCATGAATCGCCATGGCCTGCTTCGGCTCTCTCCCGTTAACCCCCCCCACGGTTCTCTGTAAGCAGGCTGTCCCATTCTGTGACGAAGCTCCTGCCTTCTTGGAAACTCCAGGCACAAAAGAAGGCCGCAGTCACCCAGCCGGCCATGAAAGAGCAGCTGTTTAGTTGCGTAGCAGCAAATGGCCATCAAAAGCCATTTCTGCACTTGTGTTTGCGAGCTGACACCGGCTAAAGGAATGATTTTTTTATTTTTTTTTCCTTGCCCCAATCGGTGTCAAAAGAGGCTATAATTAAGACGTGATAAAAGGGACAAATAACCCGTCTATCTGGCACAATGGGGGCAGGGTATATGGTTCAGCTGGAGCCAGGCGAATGGCCTCGCTGGGGAGGGCGGGGGAGGAGAGAGAGAGAGAGAGAGAGAGGTCGTTAGGTCGTGCACTTCTTTGGGTAATTCTCCCATGACAGAGAGAAGGAGATCGTTCTGGGCAATAGGGTCTTGGCGAGGCTTCCTGGGGGGGGGTGATCTGGCCCCATACCTGTAGGCTGCCCCCCCCTTGGCCAGTGACTGCCGTCCATCCAGCTTTCCCAGATCCCAGTCTGGAATGCAGATTGAAAGTAGGCCTTGATGCATTGCGATGGATGCGTGATTAACGCTCTGCATTTATTGCAACATCTGTGTGACGATGGTGGGATGGGGGAATCTATGGTGGACCCCGCTGTGCATGGTTATTGAGCGATGTTTTCAGTAATGGTCGTAATGATGCTGTTTATTATTCCAGAATGTGGGTGGTGGTGGGGGGGGGGGACTTTCTAGGGCTATCTTGTAAATCAGCATAGTCTTTTTTTTTTTTTTTTTAACCTTATATGTTCAACTTTTACCTGAAATTGTAACCAAGTTGCATTCTCCAGTTTCATTATGGAAACAGTTTAGAAACTATTATTGTGTTGTTGTTGTTTGACGGTCGCAGTAAACTTTAAACTGGCCACAACGCACGCCCACGTCCCTTTGCGATGGAACGGTTCACTGCAGCATCATGACCGAAATCAAGCCTGACGGTTTCAATCTGCAGGTTTACGTCTCGGAGAGTGAACCTTAGGAGATGCAGAGAGCTTGCTGTTCTCTGCTGTAGAGCTGTTAAGCCAGAAGGCTCCCTCTGCCCCCAGAATGCGCACCAGAGCTGTTATACCTGCAACTTGATAACAGATGGTTTTTTGCCTTTTGAATATTTATTGCATACAAACCAATATCCGTGCTATTCACCCCAAGGCCAATAACGTGTTAAAGAAAAACCATCTTCAGTCTCAATAAAAATTAGTGCGCGTGGTTTGTGAATAATGCGTTAAACGGGTTTTAGTGGGGATAAAAATCAAATGTAAATATGGCATTGAGCCCTCGGTGGGTCTGCTTACTATATGTGGGTTGGGTTTTTTAAACAGATTGTGGCTTAACAGCTCACACGCATGGCAGAAAAATAAAAGCTTCATCTGTTAACGCCAAAATCCCTTCTAATATTGCCGTTTCATTGAATAAGTTACGTAATAACCACGGTAAACTCCACCATATTGAGGCGAGGCTTGGGCTTGACTCTGCTGACTCTGCCAGCGACTCTACTCCCTGACTCTGTGGCATTTATTAAAGGGATTCGCTGTCGTTCTGCTTTGCTTTTCCAGAAAATGCCGCTAGACTTTCGCATGGCTGTTTGGAATGTGCACTCTCTAGTTTTTCATGCATCTGTCCCATTGAATTTACTTTAATGGACGTAGGGTGCATGCCCCCCCACTCGCCCCCAGACGTTACAACGTTACATTTTCTAGATCCCCAAAGACCTTTTTTCCCCAACTCTCATCTCTCTTTTTTTACAGAGTATGATCTCCTCCATTGTGAACAGCACTTACTATGCAAATGTCTCTGCGGCAAAGTGTCAGGAATTTGGTCGCTGGTATAAACATTTCAAGAAGACAAAGGATATGATGGGTAAGCGAAACAGAGCCGTGCAAATATTACGGCGCCGTGCCGGCCCACAGTCCAAATATTTCACTTTTTGGTTCCCCTTCTAATTTTCTCTCGCCGTCGCTCGACGCGTTAAATTATCACTTTCATTTTGGTACATGTTTATTAATGTACATTTGACCTTGTTTGTTTCTTTTTTTCGTCTTGCCGTATTTGTACAGTCGCCAAAATGAATGAACATTCCAGCTGTAATGGCATTCCTGTGAACACCAGCTCACATGATGTTTACATTTATGTTTACATAACATCATGTTTGTGTCGGTATCTTAAGACCGTTGATTTATTGGGCAAAAATGTAACCAGTTTTTTTTTTTCTTTAAATTTTATTTATTTTACTTTCTTCAGCCATTTGAACATTTTGCATAAGTCAGATTTTAAAAAGGTCAACGAAGCATTTTAATACAGTAATATCAGGCTATTAACAATTTGGTTTATAAATATTCTCCTTTTGAAATATTAGTTATTATTCGTATTAGTTGTTAGTACCAGCACCTAAAAAAAAAAGACCCTGCCGTATGAGATAAAAGTGAATCCCTAGACGTGTTGCTCCCCTCCTTGTTTACAGCACATCAGCGGTAACCCCTCCCTCCTGATTAAAATATTTAGAAGCTGCCATGTTCCAATGCAAGAAGGGGGAGGCTCTGTGGGGACAGAGAGACATCCTCGCGCCACACAGCACCAGCTCTCAGATTTAAAGTCAAACATTAATAGCAGAAAACATCCTTTTGTCTGCTAGGTTCAGCCTGGACATGTCAGGACGAGAACTGGTCAGGCCTTGGAAATTTTGTGTTTATAATTTTTGCGCGTAATGGATAAACCTACACTGGCAGAGTGAAATGCGCGCGCTTTCAATCCAGCATTATTTTATTTTATTTTATTGTTTTGTTAATTTTTATTTATTTATTTATTTATTTATTTATTTCTACGAGAATTGTTTTTTTGTTTGTTATTGCTACGAGAATTGGCCGTAGCGTGACGTAGATGCCGCACAGTGTTGTAAATGGAAACCTTTGCGTCGCTGGTGCCGTTTCTGTGGCCGAGACTGTGGTATTCACTTTCTATGCAAGGGCCAGTTACTGTAATGTAACCCCCCCCCCCCCCTCGGCCCCCAATCTCTGACTTCCTTTCCTCTGTCTGTGCACACGTGCCTAACCGTCTCTCTGTCTTTCTCTCCCCCCCCCCCCCGTCCCTCATGTTTGGCAGTGCATACCCCCTCTTTATGGCGGCTATCCACCCCAGGGGGCGCGAACCGAGAGGCCAATTACACGCATCACAG
>JAODKM010000126.1:17671634-17689051 GCA_026780845.1 Petrocephalus sullivani
GGGTGGGGCGGCGCGCGCGCCCACGCCCCCCCCTTCTCTGTGTGCGGCCCCCCCCCCCCCCGCCCCGGTCCAGGAGCACTTCAGCGTCTCTGTGGCGCTCTGTATGCACGGAGCCCCCTCTGAAAAACATCTTTATTCAGCTACTTCACTAATGTCTGCGGCACAGGCATCAACATGCTTTGTGTGAAATGAATTACTGCTAATTAAAAATCAACAGAAATGAGCATGCAACACTCTGTGCCCCATTAATATTTTAACCAGCAGCAGCAGTAATTAAAGCGACGCTAATTTTTTTCCTCTCTCACTCAGCTTCCCACAACCGATCAATAAATTACATCAAAAAGTACAGGTGTGTTTTGCTGTCAGGGCCGTAATATCATGATAAATCGACATCATCTTTCATAGTTAGCAGGCCTCCGTTTCATTGCCAACTCGCAACTTGCTGCTATCTTTGCGATAGTGGACGGCTCACGTACTCAGAAATGCTCAGGGGTTTGGCCGGGCTGAGCACACAGCCGTCACTGACAGCGCCATTAATGAGGCTTTTGTGTCAGTGACCGAAAACTTAAATTCACCCTTTGTTATGCTTAATATTTCAAAAATATATATCTTTCACCTGCTTTTCCTGGTCGTTCTTGGGGCCTGGAGCCTATCCCAGACAGCATGGCATGCAAGGCTGGGTCACACACACACACACACACACACACACACACACACTGACACGCAAGCACACAGAGACAGACTATGAGTAGTTTGCAAGCACCAGGTATCCTGACTGCACAAACAAGCCAGAGTCCTGGTAGAAAACCACCCGACCTGACATGGGGTGAAGGTGCAAACCCCCACCCGCCCCACACACACACACACAGAATCGAAGCAGGACTTAAACCTGTACCATCCAGGTACACAGCCACAAAATGAACCACCGTGTCACCCAATCAGAAGCATGTTCAATAATAATAATTGTGCTATATGTCAGGAATTATGTGTTAATTCCAAAGAAAAACTCTGATTGGGTAAGGAAAGGAACCATGTCTTATTGGACTAGGAGTGGTAGTAGTATCGGGTGAAACTGCATAGCAGTGGTCTTAATAAATAAATAAATAAACCTTTAAGTTTCATCAACTTATAACTTTTTACTGTGTATTTTTGCCATTAGTAAGTGGTGTGACTGACTTGGAACACACCAATAATAATAACAATAATAATCAGGTCAGGTTGGGGGGCATGCACTGTTACAGTACACTGCTGCACCACCACATGACAAAACACCTCAGGTCAGCAACCCCCCCAGGCCGTCACACGGCCCAGTCCCACCCTCCGGAAATGGCCGTCTATCTGCCACAGCCAGGTGTTACATGGGTGTGGCCTTGGCCTGGCCCAGCCGCGAGCCAGATCACCCTCAGGGTGCCACATGGCCATAGTGCCGTAACTGACGCTCCCTCACAATGCAGGTAATGTGCCTCATCCGGGACTCCCTGAGCAGCCGGCACAAAGTCAAACCGGCGGTACCCAAGGACTCTGAAGAGACACAGTAACAAAGGAGTCCAGCCTTCATCTCAGGTCACTGTATAGCGTCCGTGTCTTGCAGCCATGCAGCAAAACAGGGAGCACCAGGACCCTAAGGACTTGGACTTTTGTCCTCTTACAAAGATATCGATACTACTACTACTCTTGATAATAAAAATTACAATAATTATAAGTATAATAATCATATATATATATATTATATACAATTATAGTCCTGATAATAATGATGATTATTGTTATTATTATTATTGTTAATAATAATAATGATAATAATAATAATAGGCATGCAAATGAGGCCATGCAATTATAAATGAAAGGAGGTTTTTGTACCCCAAAGTGAGGCTTAATAACAGACAAAATCGCCTCAATATTTTTTCCCTGAGAAGCTGACCTTTACTTCCTGGCAGGGAAGCGGTACACTTGGAAAGAGCTGCCAGGTGGCATCAGGAAAAGACTGGTGAGATTAGCAGATAATAAGGTACCTTGACGGTGCCGGAATGCCAGTCACAATACATCCTTTTTCCCTTTTCCCCCAGCCGTTACGCCAGTGCACGCTGTTGCAAGCAGCCTGCGTGTGAAGAACTTAGCGTGTTTGCTTTGTGACTCAGCTGCGTTACTCACTGTGTCAAAGAGCATCATTTTTCACCTGGGTCACCAGGTCCTCTTATAATTGCAGAAATTACCCAACAATATTAATGTGAACTTAATAGATTTTTTAATAATTTATATTTAGGATCATCACTTTATCATTATTTCAAGAGCATTTACTAATTAGCACTAAGAACACGTGTTAGTAGTTTGTACTCATAGTCACTGGTACTAGTAGTCGCTCAAATGTGTGTTTTTGTAGGAATCACCAAAAATGCAGAGAAAATCACACTGCTGGGCTACAATTAAGAGCTACATGAGGCAGACAGACAACAGTCACAAACTGCTCAATACACAGGATGTTTTTTCTTTTTATTATGCCTCACAGAGAACCATCAGAGCCTAAAAGTGATATTACCTGTGTGACTTTAATGAAATCCAGCAGCTGTCTCTCAGATTTAAGGAGACCTTCGGCAAATCTTTGGGCAAACAGCGCGGAGTGCTTGGGAAACAGCACGACGGCCTTACCCCGGGGAGGACCGCCGGATCGACAGGTGGGGTCCAACCTTGAGTTCCGAGCCATATCTAATTAGTGGAGCACAAATATTTAGGGAACAAAACACTGAGTAATGTGCTACGGCCCAACGCGGATACTTCAGAAGCACGTGGTCTCTGGGCAGTATGAGTGGCGTCCTTTATGGCCGTAGGATTCTGGGTGAATACTCTGCATTTTTATAAACAATGCGGCTATTATTACAGCATTGGTTCTCTGTGAATTTCTCAGTGCACAGATGCTGATAAAAAAAGGCCTACGTACGCTTCATATCCTAAGAATAGCATGTGACCGTTGATTGCGGCCGATAGGAGAATTGTTTCACGGTAGGGTGCCCACAATGGGACTCTCAATAGGGTGCAAAGTCAATTCGGCGAGTCGTACTGACACAATGGCCGATCGCTATCGAGACACGGCCGTGCCGCTGTCCAAATATGAAACATTTCCACCATCGCGAATGAAACGTCTGTGTGGGGGAGGGGCACTATCTGTCCCGGGAGGGTGGTCAGGTCAGTGGACAGGGTTCTCGCACCTGCCCCTCGTTATCCCGGTTTTTATGTGTGAGTATGTGGCTCTTCAGTATTCCCAGGAAGCCCGGTCTGCTGAGAAGATAGGCCATCCTAGTCGCCTGCAAAGTGAGCAGTATTGTTCAGATATCCGGTCCCAAGTGAAACTGCTATTTTGGTTTGGTTGGATTGGTTTTGATAGCTATATAACAGGGTTGCCTGTAAGGACAGAATGGAGATGACTATTGGCATGAGAGATTAAATGGCACCTCTTGGTCTGGAGAAGGGCGATGTGGGGTGTGCGTTGAGTAGCATTTTTCCGGGGCCCAGCCATGCCTTTGTATGGCCCTGCTGTGTAGTGTGTCTAGTTGTCAGGTAACACCCCCCTCCACCCCCAACAAAGAAAATGTCTTTAGTAAAAACTGGGTCTTCTTCTGAATTTTTTGTGTCACACTTAACCTTTTATTTTTTTGGTTTTGTGATTCTGAAAATTTATACTCCTTCCCAACATAATTTCCTTATAAAAGCTGAATACTGTGGCCCACTTGTAACATTTAGCGGTTCATTTTTTAAGAGGCTTGTTTTTGTTTGTACGTGTGTTCCACATTCTCTCAGAGAACAGTTGTTACTGTGAACATCATATTAGCGGCAGCCTCACCACTGGCCTGCTCTGTCGAAATGTAAACAAACACAGTCATCTGGAATGACCCAGGATGGGGATGAGATCAGCTGTCATCTGTTGTTTTGTTCCCGCTGATGATGCATTTGGATGAAGCTGTCCTGGTGTCTTACCAGACTTACCATTAAGTTCCATGCTGGTGAGCAGGGGTGCCATTAGGGAGGGAAGTTAGGATGGTTCCAAGGGCCCCTGACTGACAGAGTTAGATTGGTTTGGTTCGGAGGCCCAATATGATATGCTTTCATCAGGCCCAAAATCTGTATTATTTGTACTTTTTATCAAGATTATTTACTTGCTAATATTCCACTTTAATTTAATAACTTGTCATTTATCTAATATAAGACAGGATTCAAGACGGTCATTTGTCCTAGTGAGAGTCTCGGGTTCCTGCTGTCCTTTGTGCTGACACGAGAAGACGGCCGAGGTGAGACTGCAGGTGCCCGTTCAGCTTTTTAGAGTATTTACATCTTTCACGGTTTGCTGTTTTCTTTTTGTACATACAGCACCTTAGGTACCAATATGGCAGCCGTTCCGCTGGGCTGTTTTAATATCTGAATGTACCCTATGTTTTAAAATTAACTACCTGTTTTAATAAGCACGGCTAGCCACTAGTCCTTACTGTGTGTGCTTCGAGTGGGGGCCGGGGGGGGGGGGGCATGGAAAAGGGATGGCAATTCAAGAATAATGTATAATAATGGATAAAAAATTAATGTTGTCTAACTTAAGTGCATTTGCTGACTCTACATTGGTGTAAATCTGTAGCTGACAAGCTTTTAACTGGTGTGGACCAAAGTGTAAGATCTGTCAGGATATATGGTAGCAGTGATCTATGTAATGAGACACATTAACATGCAAAACAGATTTCTTTTTTATATCAGGGGTCTGTGTGAATTATATTTGAATGGAAGTGCATGATTTGAGACGTAAAACAATGTTTTGCTGCTGGTGTACACCTATGAGTCCAGAGCTTAATGACATTTATGAAAACAGGAGCATCACCGTAGAGGGGGTAATAGGGAATGAATATTAACCAAAGTCATATTTTGTTTGTATCTGTCTTTCATTAAATTAATGAATTTGTGCTCACTGCGGCTATATTCTCCAGGGCCTCTGGAAAGTCAGAGTCGTTTACATGGGGCAGATCTTTTTTCCCCGTGCCTGCTTTGTGTCGAACATTTGTGATTTATCGAGCCAGGCAGTTAATTTATCTGCACTCTGGAATTTTCGCATGCGTGCCGTGACCCCTCGCGACCCCAAACGGACGTCCCTGGCTCTTTTGTTCCCGCGCGGCTAATTGTCAACAAATCTGTAAGCCGTAGATCAGGTTTCGCGATGGGCGGCGCGGTCGCTTTCTTCTGCTGTCGATAGTCTCCATAAACGCCGCGTACTCCACAGCGATGAAAAGCTGACTTTGTATGCCCTCCATTGTAGCCACAGCCCAAAACAGGTGGCTAGGCGAATTGGCCTCACTACATTGCCCATGATGTGGGGCTGAGTGTTCGTACTCCCATCTGTGGACTGGGGTAAATATACCATATTTTTGTGGATTTTCTGTTCACTTCTAAAAATAAAATTCAAGGGTAGTTATTTCATGCACTTTCTTTTGTGTTATTTTATGATTTCCTGTGACCCGCACTGGTATCTGATACTAAAATCCGATTACATGTACTGGACATTCTAATGACCACTGTTGTAAATGTCACTTTTTCTGAGTGATTTAACTGCTTCCCAGTGGGGAAGGAAACAGTGTCACACCACACAGGCTAACGGAATCCGCCCCGGACCTGATGTCCCCAGAAGCTTTTTTGGACCTAGAGTTATCGCATTCCCCCCATTTCATTTGGAGGGAGCTGGGGCAGTTGGCTCTTTCACATAGACCATAATCCCATTGTGAGTGCGGAAGGCAGACAGGACCTCAGGAAACAGCCGAAAAACAACTTTGGGTGAGCGCCACCGTCTGGCCGGGAGGCCTTGCAACAAAGAGGGGAGCTTTTGTTTACACAGCTGTGACAGGACCGTGTTTAACGGAAACCTCGGACCGCGCCCCGATCGATAACATTGCTCAGAGCTTATTCTCTCAAAATCTCCCAAAGAAATCGAAATAGAAACAGCCTCTTTTTCAACAGATTTATTGTACATGTTGTCAAAGTCCATTATCGGCATAAATAGTGAATACATCAGTACACAATATGGCGGGAAGCGGCTAACTAACCAGCTATGTGTTTGTATACATGACCGGGAAGCAGTGTCAACTTTCTGCTCCGTACACATGTCGGTATCGCGGGCCGCAGTCGCACGCGGCGCTGTTGTGTCATCCGTTGTGTCCGTGATGCAGAACATCAGGTATACACAAAAGAAATTGTGCAGCATGTCGTCTCACTAGACAAAGAAGAACGGAGGTGTACGAAGCCAAGAACGCGGGGCGGCACTGCAGCCGTCCAGACGGCATTTCTGTGCAATTAGGAGAAAGAGAAAATAAAGCGCTTTTCAGTGTCAGTAACGAACTATAATATAAGTATTAACAATTGCATACAATACCATTACTCACATATACTTTAGGTCCTACATTTATTTGCAATCATACTTTAAAAGTGAAAAAAGGTGAAAGTTCCAGTTATAATAATTATCAATATCATTTTTTCTCACCACATAATTTTTAATATTTTTCACCTTTTTACACACCTGCAGTGACTTGCCTTGGATTCTAAGTACACCTATACCTTACCTAATACGACAAAGGCCTATTATTGAAAGCAAAATTTATCCCTTATGAGCAATAAACACTGGAACATTCTAGAATGAATGCAATCAACCCCATGTCACCTACATTACACTTGAGAAGAGCTCGATGTTGAAAATGAGTTTCGAACAACAGGAACACCTGCTTGCTGGAACGTGTCTGAATGCCTCTGACACAGCAGTATGGAATAGTAATGCTTTTCAAGGGTTCCCCAAAAAGAGCTTGCCAATTGTTACTCTCTAATCTTAACATGAATAAATAATAATGTTGTTAGCGTCTTGACACATGATAGATATTACTGACTTTACTAGCTAAACGCGGTAAAAAAATTTGTCCCTTTTAAGTTTTGTCAGCTTGATTGATGACGTTTTGTTTGGCGGCTTCTTAGAAACGCTGTGCGAGTCAATAGAGATATCCCAGCATTCAACGGGAACCAGCATCTGTACCTCTTTGGATCTGAATGGTGGTCACAAAGCCAGTATTATATGGGTCAGCAGATGCCCCGTACCTCGATCAAAATCTAGAAAGTGGGCGCGTCGCATTTATCTTAACGTTAAAACGCCTGACGCTTTGCGGAAGATGCATACACGCAGATACGATTGTCAGCAGTGAGCCACCGGGAGCGTGTTCGGCGCGGGCCACTGTAACAGCGCGATGGCAACCTCTCCCAGAATTTCCATTGTGCAGACGCGGCCCAGCGGGTCTCAGCGGTGCTGGGATCAGGTGTGCGTGTGTAAACAGTGAGCGTGAGGCAGCTCAAGAGCACAGACCCCCGAGCAGATCGTCTCTCTGCCACCGGGAGCCAACTGGCCAGCAGCACGGAGTCAGCGGAGCAGTTTGGAGGAACTTGAGACCCGCTGCTTTTTTATTTTTTCCAGAGCCATGTTCCTTCGGTGCCTCGCGCGTGCCCCGCAAGAATAAATATTTGAATATTCTCAGACGTTTTTAAACTAGCTTAAATTGGATCACTCCAGTACGCCGCTCCGCCTGCCAAGATGCCGAGAGAGCGCCGGGCTCGGAGGGGCCGCCTTCCCTTCTTCCCCTTCTCGTCACCCCCACCCTGCCGCCCCCTGCCCTGACCAGCCTCTGCACTATCTGCCGACAAACACTCTGCCCCCGGGCCCCCCGTTCCCTCATCCAGCACTCTCCCACTGCGAGCTCTGGCACACGACGGGGACAAAAAGCCCCAAAGATGACGGCTTTTGGACTTGGAGCCCTGGTCATGTGACTCCGAGACAGTTCAACCCCAGCCTCAGCCGGAAGTTATACTTTACGAGACTTTTTATTTCATAGCCAACATCGACAATATTACTACTTCTTGAAATATTTCGTAATGAAATAGCAAGAATACAATAAGGAAATTAAATGTATCGTTATTTTTAACCTACCTGGGCATGATGGGGCATTTTTTAAGATTTAGTTTTAGAATTTACTAATGCTTTGGACAATAGTAAGCCAACAGATACACAAATCCAGAAATACACATTTACTTGTGAACCCTCTGGATGAAGAACAAATACAGCGCTCTTCTCGCTGATTCGATTTGTCTGATTCATTTTCAATTTAACAGATCTTAACCTAATGGCTTTACAAAAATTCTGTGTTTAATTGTTCCGATCGATTCTGGAACTTCCATTACGGCATTCCCTCTGTGTGTGCCCCCTCTACTCCTCTTTTCCCTCTTCCTCTCATCACACTCATTTCATCTGCTGTCTCTAATTGCCTCATTAGGCTTCTCTTAATTATAGTTATTAAAGTACTTTCTCCCATATCATATCATGCCACTCTTCGAGATTAGCTCTTCTTCTAGTTTTTGGTTGAATTTTATTCATAAATAAATTTCTCCAGGATATTGCAAAATAACAGTGTTGTTCCAAGCTACCTGGAGGGTGAAATGTGACTTGAAAACAAATCAAATCAGTCAATCAATCAATCAATATTTGGAATAAATAATGAAATAAATAGTTGGCACAAATAAAAAAATGAATCTGTATAATAGATGAAAAAACAATATTTCTTTATCTATCTATCTATCTGAAAGATGTATTTATTTACTTCCTGATTGATTTCTTAATATATTTATTTCTATTTTTTTATTTATGAATACCTTCATCTGTATATTAATGGCGTGGGCAGCCCTAACCTTTTTCTAAAGCATTATTGGTCTAGCAGAAACCGAGGCAGCGGCAACAGTAAGGGATCGACTACTTGTCTGCTGCAATGAACGAACAAGGCGAACTGTTCTCGCTGACGTGTTTGATTTCATTTGGTCCCGACGTCCTTTGGAGTATGTGGCCACTGCTTCTTCTTTACATACCTGTTGGTTGTGCTATAATGGGAGCCAAAATAATATAGTTATTGGTGCACTTAAATTGTGGTTTTACAGAAGGAGATGTCGCTAAATTATTAAATAATGTTGTGCTGTTGTTCATTTTTGTCTAACTACAGAGTCGTCAGTATCTTTGATCCAGCCTATAAATTGTTTCAGTTTTTCCCCTGGCTGTCATTAGCCAATAAGAACACCAGCTAGCATTTCTTCACATTCAAACAAGGCCAAGGTAATGGGGCGCAGATCAGCACAGTCCACCTGACCAGTAGTGATTAGAAAAAGGTTAGGCTGCCCACCCCAGGCACATGCAGAAGAAGAAGTCTGTAAATAAATCTGGAAATCAATAATAAATCAATCAATAAATCTGGAAGTCAATACATACATGTTTGTGACTAAATAAATAAATACATTTTAAATTACTTATTCATTTATTATACATATTTATTCATTTTACTCATTTATTTATTTATTTACCCATGACAATGATTTATTTATTTATTTATTTATTTATGCCAAAAATTTGTTTGTTTATATTTAAGTCACATTTTGTTCTCCCTAGCTACCTGAAGCATTTTACGACATGCAGTGCTTAATGAATCATTTGGGCATAAATAGATGACTTATTCTTTTCCAGACTTTTTAATGGATTTGTTTGTACTGTAAATGACATTTGACGTGAAAATATCAGGTATTCCCTGTCTTTCTTTGCATATGGTTCTATAATTTTTTTTGGCATGGTTGTGTTGTGCGTATAATTTTTATTTTACGTTATATAGAAGTGCTACATGGATTGGTTTATGGATGAATATTCCAAAATTGTGCCAATGGTAATTTGTAACAAATTGAAATACGTATGAAAAATGACAGAGAGCAAAGAATATTACCAAATTAGTTAGATGTCAATAGTATTTCATTCAACACTGGCATGAGAGTATGAGTGCATTAATGATCATTTCATACACATGTTAACAAGCTACAGTCACATAATAAAACTTGCCTTTCTTCCTGTATGTCTTATATACTGGCCATAGCGTGTTGAAGAAATAATTAATTGGTAGAAAATAGTCTGACAAGTATTTTTAAATATATATTTTTATATTACAGTACTTTTTTATATTACAGATCTTTGTCAAATGTACTTTATTATCTTGTAACAGTGCTGATTTGGTACTGTGAACTTTTTATGTGTACGAGAGACAGTCTGGTTTCTGTACCTCATGTGGCCAAATTTATGTGAACTGAAGATCATGATTAAATGTGTTAAATGTGATTTTTATATGAAAGTGCATGTGTATATATAACTGTGCCCTTAACCTTAACTACCTTAATGACAAATGCATTATGAGTCACACGCCACTCATAGCTGTGGTCTAAAATTAATGCCACAGCGGGGTGATTGTTTCTGAAAAGCTTCTCTGTGTTACATTTCGCGTGACTCCTCAGCCCAATTCCCAGGCAGCCTTCAAACGCAAACCATGGGAGAAACGAGGCTGAGCAGGACCCATATAATGCGGTGCAAAGATTAGCAGCAAAGAGTAGGAAAATCAGCCAAATACGTCACATTCACAGAAGTCAAGAAGCACTGCGGAAGTAAACGACCTCCTGTCAGACGCTGACTCAACTGACTGCAAAGCTCCGGAAATGGACGCTTAAGTTCAGCCTCACCCTAAATCACGTAGTCCCATCACAGGCCTGATGGCCTAAAAATCAAATACACAGCATTTGAGAACTTTATGTGAACACTGCAATTACAAGCAGAGAACAATTAGATGTGTTAGAGGTACGTGTATCAGCAATTGATTACACAACCTGAATCAGCCACTCCTAAGCCGGAGAGGTAAAGAAAAAAACAACACAGACAGTCTTTACAGGTGGCTCAATGTCAGCGTTACAACAAAAATGTTTGTTTTTATTCTAAAGGTTTAGGTTGATTAGGGCCTGCTTGCTAAGTGAGATATAAGCGTAGAGGTATACCCCCAAATACGTGATTTCCGGTGACATAGTGATTTTGTCATTTCATCTACCATAGTACGCAGGTCGCTTCTAAGGGCTCGTTTTGTTTATTTTGCACAGCACACAATGCCAACGGTTACGAATTAACTCCTGTCTGTGAAGAGACTGAGGCATTGTGCTGAGAGGAGCACAGCACAAATAGGAATGGTGGAGCAAAAAAAAAAAAGGACTGAATACGAAAAAACAAAACGATGTTATAGGCTGCGCTCCCTCGACCCCTCAGCTGTGACTTCCCCAGGCCCACTAATGAAATCAGGTGCTAAATTCACAAATTGAATAATTTCACTAGGCTCTGCAATTTCTCGCCAAAAAAATAGCGCCAGTTCTCTGTGCCCTTTTTGGCAGGAGGGGAAAAAAACTGCAATAATAATATTTTGTGTTTCAATTCAAGAAGAAGAAAGTGTCGCCTTCGTCTTTAGTGTTTCCGTGTTTCTTTAGTGTTTCTTTAGTGTTTCTTTAGTGTTTGACAAATTCGGTATGTGTCTATTCCTAAGGTGCCCTGCCCATGTAAGCTTTCTGTTACTGGCAGTGGTGTTACATTGCAGCCAAATTCAGATGGAGGTGAATTATAATACTGAATAGAAAATGAGATGTTTCTTTTCCCCACAGCAGCACCATGGGGATGTGCTTTTTGAATATTAACTGTCAGCACAGTGACAGGCTAATATTTTTTAAAGTATTATTAAAGTCTAACACCGTGTGTCAGCCTCCTTTTGTAACACTGCATGAAATGCCCCAACCCTCAAAGGAGCTTGACCGTTAATATTCACTCCCACCCAAAACAGCAATAAATGGGACGATGGTGGCCCGCGGATATCGCGGCGTTGACCGAAGGCTCATCGCAGGCTTACGCGCGGGTGTCCGTGGCAACGGGCTGGACCTGCGGCTCGTCGGCATGTAGCCGCGAGGGCTACTGGAGAGCGGCCGCGCCCGTGCACTCGGGGACATGTGGCGGAAGAGCCGGCATCTGAATCCACCGTTCCTAATGAGCGGGGGAACGCCGGCGTCGCGGCGACCGCCTATTCGCTGGCACCCTGGCCCCCGCCACTTGCCCAGAAATCTGTGTCCCCAATTCCCCAAGCCTGGCTTGGCCTTTGCATCCAGGCGCCATCGATGCCGTTTAGTCCCTCCAGCTAGATCCACAGATTTTCCTGACCACATTTCGCTCCTTTAAGGTGACCCCCGGATCCGTCATTGTGCTCAAACAAAGATTACAGTGCAAGCAAAGCGGCACGAGAGGTTGCCAGGCGCCTGACTACAGACACTCCTCTCCTACGCTGCTCATGCCCGAAGCCCCCCAGCGCCAGCCCCCCCGTGGCCCCCGCCAGCTCTATGTGACTTACGGAGTTTGGGCCTTCCACTGCCAATCCCACTTTGAGTGCATTTTTCTGATAAACAAAAGCACATTCAAGCCTTAGCGTCTCATTTCACACTATGTGCCTTGGCTCGGGGCGTTTCTTTCCCGGAGCCCTTGGCCTACAGTCCCAAGCATGGCTCCAGTTGGCTTTCCTTAAAAAAAAAAAAATCTACATGTGGAGGATTAGACTCCATCTTTCATCCCCGCAATCACCCTACCCTCCACTCTCTCACTCTGTCAGAGATGTCACTGCTCTCTGTGCACGAGCGTACGCGTGCGGGGACCCCGCTGTCCGCTAGGCCGGCATCTCGCCCTCTCCATCTGAGCCTCATCTGGCCAATCTCTCTACCCACCTCTGTAGCTATCCCCGCTTGCTTCCCCCCGGCCTCCAAAAGACACCAAAACACCCTGGGTGATGTGATGGTTTTGGTTTCATTTTGCTGAGGTGTCCAATTTAGCCTCCAGCTGCCCAAATTATCCTAGGCCGCAAAATGGCCTTCAAGACGAGACTTGGTGTTGTTTGGAGTCGTTTCATTGTATTCAGGCCACGCTGTTCGGGTTCAGAGAAGCAACCAGGGGAACATGAGATCATTCCTTTCGGATGCCCACAGGAATGAAGTCTGTAGTGAAGTTCAGTCATATTAAGCAATATTCATTTTTAACTGAACTTTATGTGAAGTTCTCATACCCAGCAAGCCAACCAAAGCCTTTTCTGTCTGATCCCTAAATTCTGAAATGTTAAATGCGTAAAATATGTTTTAAACTATTATCCTTACTCTTCTGTATCTAGTTCAAAACCAATATTCTCAGGACACTCTGCGGCTTCCAACACTGAATAGCTGTAGTTGTTACCATCAGTTGTGGTAAGACATACAGCGATCTGTAGTGGAAGAGGGAATCCAGTCTGATTTCTGAGTTTGGTTCTAGTAAACACCTACAGGCTTGTCGGCAGCAAACTATGAAAGCAGTTGTTTTCTAAGGGAGTGTTTTTACAATACGGTGCTAGAATCAATTAGTTTTGAAGGGTGTTGTTATTTAATGAGTAAAGCAATTGAACATCTTTGACCAAAGAAAATACGATATTAACTTGCCAACAGATGGAAAGAGAAATTGAGGGGACAGCAAACATGACTGCTAATACTTTCAGTTATTAAAACAATGTTCTCCGATTCTTGGATCAAACACTTATGTGATACCCCCCCCCACCCAAATATTACCATAGAGAAATATCAGAACAGTTATTAACGCCGTGCGTGAAATGTTAGCCGTGGCACAGGACGACCCCTGAGGGCATTTCTTGTCTTTGGGAACAGATGTGCCGCCCACTCGCAACAGTTGTAGTCTACCCACAATGCCCTGGTAGGAGGAGCCATGAAGGGATCGGACTGAAGATGATACCTCACTTAACCATTTATCGCATTGCTCCAGGGAAGGAGTAAATTTGGCTAGTACTTGGTGTGGGTGTGTGTATGTCGAGCTGGGGGGGGAGGGGGTTGGGAGAGGATCAATATTTATAGACAATCCTGCCCAGCCCATCGCCACCTGCCCGGTATCCTAGAAAAACCAAAAGCACACAGATAAGCACATAGACAGTAAATTATACAAACATATAGAAGTCTGCAAGGTCTGCTGCTAATTTAAGTTAACAGATGTGTGTTCAAGAAATCAGATAAAAAATTATTACAATATTACTCCTAATAACGATACTTTGGGAGAAAAAAATCTAATTTCCCTGGCTAATTTTGTTATTAAAAATGCTAATGAATTGTTAATGAGATCGATTTTTACAGTGTGAAATACCGGAGAAAACATGCTTTAAAGTACACATCCAGGCATGTAATAGTGATGTTTAATTGCTTTTTAATATGCTCAGTAGAATACCATTTAGGAGTAAAATATAATCTATATTTCATTTATTTAAATTTGAGTTATTTTGACTTTGCGGGAGTTTTGATGTAAAAATTCGTAATGGAATAGCATTAGTATGTCCCTGCACGAATCATAGCGTTTTTACGAAATTGGTAACCCTGCCTTCACTCAAGCTCAAATCACGCTCCAATTTCCATGTTTTCCATGTGACTGTGGCTTTTACCTACAGAGATGGTGGACAACCAGGTCCTGTGACCTGCTTAGCTAGTTTAACAGTGAAATCTGACTGCAGCACGCGCCCCTGGTGGGCTGAGTACACCTGGTACACCTGCCAGCTGCACGCAGCTTCACCCTTACGCATCACCTGCTCCGAAAGAAAAAAAAACCTATAACCTCTGCATATACAGAAGGGGAAAAGTCAGCCACCTATGGATACATGGCAAAATAGCCCTGCGATCCTTGAAGAGCAGAGAGCAGCTGCGGGGGGAAGTCGGTTTGCAGAAGCCACGTCAGTGCCTCAGCCTAGAGCGTCCGTCATTCGCTCATAAGCATAATAAACTTTAGCACGGCCTTCTGAAATCACAGCTTGACAGGGAACTGTAGCAAGATTAGGAGGAAGATGAGGGATGTTAACACTGGGACTTACTGGAATGAACTGTGTTGACACTTTAATTAAGACCCCAGACAGAAAGACTCTTTTCCAAATTCATCTGTCAATAAATGCAGTCAATATCAGTGATCTGCATTTAGTCAACCTTCTGTCTGCTCTCCATCCAGCACTTCTGAAGTGGATTAATTACATGATATCATATTTTATTTTTTACTCTGCAGTTTTTATATTCTATGAAAATCTATTTTTTCTATATATCTTCGTTCGTGATTTTAAAAATAATAACCTGAAATGAAAGTGCCTCTTTAGATTTGACTGTATTTCTCATTGAAAATGATCAGACAGAGCTTTATTCCGTGGATGAAATGTAGTAAATTAGGTTTCCTATTCCAACAAAGACTAACAATAAACAAACAATATTCACTAGATAAACATGAACAGATTATACAGAGGGAAACATCAAATAAATAAAATAACTACTGCCACAATCAATTATATTATATAATAATATTGCAATATAATAACAACATGAAAAAGTATTTTTACTTTATGAAATTACATATAAAGTCACTATTAGGATATATAAAAGTATATACATAAAGATAAATAAAATCTCAAAAAGAGATGGTATATGTATATGGCATTAGGTAAGTGATAGGAGAATTTATATTTATATTTTATATTTTTATATTTATATGATTATCAATATTTATAATTTTAGGCAATACAAAATTAAATTCAAAGATAATTAAATAGCTCTATGTATAATAATTTTTTTGTAAATAATATACATCTGCAGTGGATTGTACGATATGTAATGTAGCTATATTGTATGAATTAAGTCTAACTGGCTACAAACTTGAATTTTTTTATATATCCTGAATTTTTCCCTTAAGTCTCCACTATTTGACCATTCAGAGTTTCAAAAGAAATGTTAGACAGGGTAGAGCTCATCAACGGAATTTGTATTTATAAATCAGGTACCTGGATGAATAAATGAAAGTATTTCTAATAAATTATTAAAATATAGTACATGGTCTTAATTCTGCTGTGATACATGTAAAAAGTTTAAATTATTATCAACTAAAATAAAACCAGTTTTTCTTCCCTGTCAGACTGATAATTTACATTGTTACATAGCCTAATTGAAGCGTAAACTTTTTAATGTCTTTTAATGTCATTTTTTTAGCTGTTAAATATAACAAATGGATTGTTCCTCCGCTTTAAAGAAAACAAATGAATCATGCATTAAGAGTTCATTATATATTGCAGTACAGACGGATTCCGGGCTTTATAATGTTACACTCTATATGGCACAACATGACCATATTTATAAATTACAAATGCCAGTTTCAATCAAGATACGTTCATCATTCATCTTATTCCTTCCGCTTTTGTATGCAATTATTTCAAAGTTAAAAACATTACAAAACATTAAAAACATCACATTATTATGCGACCTTCAAAATTCAGTATAGTAAATGTATATTCATTATGGTAATGTCTCAGCATCACATACTGAAGGAATGCAGCTTTACCCAAAGAAGTTTTAAACATTTTGAAGACTTGTATTTTTGAACATTTTGAAGCCATTGTATATGAGCAGTATGGTTTCTTGGTGTGCAGCACTGTATCCTCATGCCTCCGACGGTTAAGGTCTGCATCCCACCCATTCTCTGGGTGCAGATTCTGCCTGTTCTTCCCAAGTCATATGGGTCAACTAGTGTCTCACAATTGCTCATAGTCTGTGACAGTTCCTTCCTAACTGGAATAGCCCCCAGATCTCCTGCAGCCCAGACCAGTTCCACATCAGTACTTTGAATATGGATTCTAATTCCAGCTTGTCATTAGGATTTCTTATTATGTTTTTAATTCAGATTTTGGAAGTGTGTTTGCATTGATAAAAAGTCGTGCAACTTACAATCCTTAACCATTAATAATCCTTAACAAGACAGCGGATCAACACTTTGCAAATGACCTGAACTTTCTACTAAGTCTAACAAACAAAAATATACTTGCAAAGTGGGTCTCCAGGCTCAAGGCCTACAAAATCTTAAGAGAAACACCTGGAAGACCCTCATTTAGAGTTGTTACTTGAGCAGATAAATATCAGATTTTGGTAATAGAGTAATGACCTGTTTGACAGGTAACATTACATACCATACCCGCCTTGCTTTGCAACATGCCGTCATATTTGATCTAATAACGTATTAATTGCATTTAAATGAAAAGCTTATCTCGTACTCCTGGGCATGGCCTTCCTGACCACTCCACACAGCCAAGGCTGGGAGACTTCCTGTACTACGTTTATCTCATACTCCTGGGCATGAGTCATGGCCTTCCTGACCACTCCGCAGAGCCAAGGATGGGAGACTTCCTGTACTACATTAATCTCATACTCCTAGGCATGAGTCACGGCCCTCCTGACCACTCCGCAGAGCCAAGGCTGGGAGTCTTCCCATACTACATTTATCTCATACTCCTAGGCATGAGTCATGGCCTTCCTGACCACTCCGCAGAGCCAAGGCTGGGAGACTTCCTGTACTACATTTATCTCATACTCCTGGGCATGAGTCATGGCCTTCCTGACCACTCCGCAGAGCCAAGGCTGGGAGACTTCCTGTACTACATTTATCTCATACT
>JAODKM010000126.1:17695910-17711505 GCA_026780845.1 Petrocephalus sullivani
ACAACAGCGCCGGCACTCTGCTCCTTTAGAAACACCTAGTACCCAGGAACACATATCAACCCCCCCCCCCCCCCCCCCATCTCCCTTTAAAAATCAGCAAATCCATTTGCTAAACAGCTGCACCTCTGTAATGAACAGATAACAACCTGGGCCAGCCTGGCTTTGCTGTCAGTCGAGGCTGATAGGCCCAAATCTCTGGGCTTTTTTTTTTTTAAATGCTAATGACAAGGAGCATTTCCGGAGCCAAAAATGCTCTTGTAGATCTGTCAATTGCTATTTTGACAGATATTTGCTTGTAAGTACGCACAACACTTGTTCCCCGTGTCTTATCTCGCTCTCTGCAGAACACTGACCTACATTGCATCAAGCACAATGTGATGCACAAACGTGTTCAATACTGTTTTCATTTTCACCTTAAAAAAAATGGATGGAGCTAAACGGAATGGCTGGAAATCCAATAGATGGGATTCTCGCCGTAAAAAAAAATGTTGTTTAAAAGGAGAAGGTCTTTTGCACCTAGTTCAACCACATTTGAACGTTGCTTGAAAGGCTATACATCGGGCAAGAGGTAGAGGAGAATTGTCCCTCCCATTTCAGGGTCCACTGTGGGTCAGTTCAGTAGCTACCCTCCGAGTACCTGAGATAGGAGGCAGGACTTGATGTGTGCATTCCCTGAAAATTCTGTAAAGGAATCTCACCACCCTGTCACTTAGAATAATGTCTATCTACAGAATGGGGGTATATTATAACACATCTTTGAAAAACATGCTTAACATACAGTGCCTGAATATGGTTATTTTAATATTATTAGGATAGTAAAACTGGCAGAAACTGAAAGTTTGTTTGGTATCTTTCATGTAATAAACATCATTTGCATGTAATAATGTATAGGATCAGATGGCTTTGTGCTCATGACTTTATAACCTTAAGATTTTAAATTATACATGTTTTGCATATTTTACGTGACTGGATTCTTAAGTGCTTTTGTCAGCTATCAGTCCATTTTTAGGGCACCGGGTGAGCTGGTGGCTTTAAAGTGAATGCATATGTGTGTATGCATGTATGCCCTGTGATGGACTGGGGGCCCATCGGGGGTGTCCCATACCTCATATACTGTGCTTCCTGGGATAGGCTCCAGGCTCACCATGACTGTACCGAATAAAGAATTATGGATAGAATATTGCACTTTGCGAGACTTCCTCTTAATTACAGTTTTTAAAAATAAGTGCTGCATCCCTGCAGAGGCTCAAGTGACCGAAAGGACTCTGCCGATGCATCAAAAGGAGATTTACATGATGCCATTGTGAGGTCACCAGCAGTGCCGGAGGAGGTGGGGGCTTCCGCCGCCTTCAGGCCCAGCACAGCAGGGGGGCCACTGCAAGATTTACCCCCCACATTTTGCAGAGCGGCCTTTTTCGTAACAGACAATTATGCAAAATCCACAACAATTTACTGAGAACTCCCCCTCCCCCTGCTGTAATACCCCACCTCCGCCCCCAGAAAGACATGGGGGTGGACTTTGTAATTTATGAACAATCGAAATTAAAGTTACATTAATTAAAAAGGAAGACTAAGGGAATTTTGTAGTCATATGACGCACACGTATAGGTTATACAATTGCAGAAATAAGAGCCGTGTATTTACCATCCTCCCAGTGTGGTGTGAAACGGTGATTTAGTAAAGCAATCAAAGTGAGGCATTCCGTCCATATTCTCTAACATTTGAGTGAAACAATGATTGTCAGATTGCATAGTATTCTGGTATTTCAGTGTGGCATATTAGAATCATTTTAAAATAACCCTTGAAGCACAGTCTTTAGGAAACACTAAAATGCCCCGAAACAAAAGAGAAAAATCCTTTAATAACACGTTTCACAGGTGGCTAAGGTGCAGTGAAAAAAAAAATGATGCGTAGAAAAAAAAGCCGCCGTAACAACAACAACAAAAAAATGCATTTAATGCGTTAAAAGACCGTGCCTTAATTTAGATGCAGGAGTGCTTAAAAGCGCCCCCCACAACAGCCTTGAGAAACACGGTAAACCAGAGTAAACATTTTGTTCTCGCAAAAAAAGGCTCAATGCCAATCAGCAATTAATGAGGCGCCGTTTTCTCCGGCTGCGAGAAGTTAAACCGAGCTGAATTAAGGAGCAATATCATCCCTCACGCAGGTGCCTGTCGAACGAATAACCGCTTTAATTACTGTTATTCAATCATTCGCTTCACTTTCGTTTTTATACCCATCCCCCCGCCAAAAAAAAAAAAACACTTTTACGGAATTATTAAGTTTTCCTCGTCGGTTCACGGATGTACGCGCCGCGATGCGCGCGCGCTCGCGCCATCCGTGACCCATAAACGCGCTCCCCGCGAGCGCGCGTTCTGGAGAAGGACGGGGGCGCGCGGGGCGCGCGAGAAGGCGGGGGGGGGGTTCAGTCGCACTGCGAGGTGCTGCACCCAGGGAAAGTCTTCAAACTCAATGGGTCGTTATCTTGGTTTCCATTATCTCGCTGAGACGTTTGAAAAGGGCTTTGAAGGTGGTGCATCTGCGCTTGATGGGTGCCCCCGCGATACGGGGGAGGGGGGATGTGGGTGTCTTTGCACCTGCTGCAGTATCATGCACAACGGTGGTTATTATTCTGCTTGAAATACACACACATGTGCATTTGTGTGTCTGTGTATGTATGTATGTGTGATTGTGTGTGTGTGTGTATGTGTATGTGTGTGTGTGTATATATATATATATATATATATATATATATATATATATACACACACCAAATAATATCTGGCAGATTGTCAATATTTTATATCTGGCATAAGAGGGAAAAGGTACATTGTTAAGATACGGATGAGACTAATGATGGTCTCCATGGCATCACCTTTGCGAGCTCCACAGTCAGTCAGGTCTCCTGGGTCACTGTTGGCCCTCTGCCCAAACAGAAACCCACCATACATCTGGATATGCCCAAATACCTACTTTCTCTGACTGACACTTGGACACATCCTGCCTCTCCATCAAATCGACAATCCCCAACTATATACGTTCAACAAAGACAGAATATTTCGATTTCAAACATAAACATATATATATTTAATATGTGTGTGTGCGTGTTTGTACAGTTGCAAGGAGTTAACCCTGTTGCCTCCAACAGGTTGCTGAGGAATGCATTAAAATCATAAATAAAAATTCAGAGGGAATTACTCTCCATTCACACTATTACACATGTTAGTTAGTTAAAGAAATCTGTTAGGCCGGTATTATTTTTTGGCACCCTTATTTCAGAAAATGTGTAACAATTGCTCATATTATATATACTTCTCAAAGAGCAGCAAACTGGCCAGAATGTTTGCTGATCAATGACACTTTTCTGAGGAGGTTAAATACGGATTGGGTTGGTCAGTCATCACTGTCATGGATAAACAGTGAAACTGTCACAACGCCATGAGTGTTCTGCTGCTCCCTGTAGCAGAACTACAAAGAGCATTTCTTCCGAGCTCAGTGTAGTATGTATCTGAAAGCCGTCCATCCGCCAGATGGTACTGGTGATCGTACCTCGGAAGCTCCTGCTTCCCAGCTATTCGTTGTTGCCGCGGCCGGCCTAACGTCTCGTCACATATTCTGTACCACGCGAAGCTCGCACTCCGCCAGCAACCCAGTCACTTTAACTGCATCAGAATAGCAGTGGTCAGAAACATCCGATAAATGTTTAACTTCCGCTAATTGAAAATAAAACTATGCAGATAGCTAATCTAAAAAGTAACCACTTAAAAAAAAAAGTTTTCCGGTTATTATAACTGTGGCATATCTGAACAATTTTTTGTCACTTTGTTCAAACAAATCCTTGCTCTAGGTATTATTAAAAGGTATTTTAATTAATGCTTTTTAAATATCGTTTTACAGCAGCACAATTATTAAGGCCTTATTTTCATTGTCATATTATTCCTTAAAGGGAATAAAACCAAATGATATCCTTCATGATGTTCTTTTTATCCACACTTCTGTATCTGGCAGATTATCAATATTATATATCTAACATAAGAGGGAAAAGGTACATTGTTAAGATACGGATGAGACTAATGATGGTCTCCATGGTATCACCTTTGCGAGCTCCACAGTCAGCCAGGCCTCCTGGGTCACTGTTGGCCCTCTGCCCAAACAGAAACCCACCATACATCTGGATATGCCCAAATACCTACTTTCTCTGACTGACACTTGGATACATCCTGCCTCTCCATCAAATCGACAATCCCCAACTGCTCACAATCAACAAAGGATTTAGATTTTAAACAGAAAATAAAAATCTTATAAAAAATCTGTGAGTTACATTTACTTATTGGTAGTAGAAGAAATGCTTTCTTTTTGCGATTATTGTCTTAATCAAAACGTGTATATTTTAAGTTATGAACATCTCAATAGTAACCATCTAAATATCCATCTTCCTTAACAGGTTACAGTATTAATTATTATTATTTATTTTTTTTATTACTAATATGGTCCCTAATTTTCACATTTATCCATAGTGACCAAAATGCCATCCACAGAACTAGGCATTTTAATCCAGGTATTCAGGTTACAATAGTCGGTCTGTGGGGTCTGTGTCTTTGGCCGTCGCTGCGCTACCTGGTAGCCTGCTGATTGGCCGCAGTGCTACCTGGTACCCTGCTGATTGGCCGCAGTGCTACCTGGTACCCTGCTGATTGGCCGCAGCGTTAGGGAGCAGGCTTTTGAAGGTGCCGGCTGCCCACACAGAAAAGCCGAACCCTTAAGGGCTGGTGAGAAACATAAGCTGGAAAATCACATTCATCCTTATCCCTCACATGTGGCCATTTGAATTAAATTTGTTCTTAGCAACTTTTGGATTTGTAACAGAAAAAAAGGAGGACGAGCGCACAGGGTAATGCCGGGGAGCTCATTAATGTAAAGGCTTCCATTTACGTGCCGGATGGATTCCCTTTGATTTTAAAGGGAGCCAACATACAGAGACAAAATGAAAAAAAAGTGCTTTATACAGTAATATGCAGAGGGCTAAAGACAGGCAAAGAACGACTGAGTTTGCACCACTAACAAACACACATAACAGCCACACTACTGTACGTACCTCATTGGCAGATAAATGCTGGAACTTTGCACTCTGCCCTCACCTGAGGGACTGCCTCCATGGGCAGAAAGTGCCACTCTTGGGGGGGGGTGGGGGGGTTCCAGGCAGAGAGACGACTCGAGCAAAGGGAATAACAAAGAGCGGTGACCATTTATGCGAGAATAGGGCAGCTAGGCCTCACAAAGGGGGAGGCAGAGTACTGTACAAGTAAGGGAATTAGCGGATCTCCCCAGACCCCGTCTACACACAGAAGGAGGGTGGCTGGCACAGCTCATTAAGGAAAACTGATGCCTAATAAAATTTTACACCAGTGATTAATCCCTTGGGATTTCGCAGCCTCTTGCGATTTCACCAAAGCTTCAAAACAGAACTCTTTGTGCCAGAGCAGTTAGGTGTAAAGTACTCGCATAGGGCTATTATCATATTTAAAGCAGCTTTCTTATTGTTATTCTTAATTTGTGCTTCTAAAATGTATTATTTTAATATTACAGACTTATTGGGTTTAATATAAAATACAGTATGACTTTTTGATATGTGTTAAAACCTCTCCTGTGAGTGTGGTGAAGGGAGGCCATTCACAATCCTATCAGGGAGATCATGAAGAGTGCATTTAAAAGCCATTGCTGCTGCAGGCCCTAATATTTACACCTGTCTGGCTTCACAGTCGTTTACTGCTGCATAATATTAGATTTGAATAATTAAGTGCAAGGGTAACTGCTAAATGCGTTCTTAACAGGCTCCAGAGATGTGGGGGGGTATCAAAGGCACGTTCCTTCCTGTTTAACGCTATGATTAAAATGAAGTGATGACTCTAGAAGACCTCATCAATGAGTTGGTGCTATCGAGGCGTGCTCAGAACACCCGGAGCCCGTCAGATCGCATAATGCCCCGTGTGATAACCCTGCTGAGAGCCGGGGCCATTAGCCGAACATGTCAGTGCCGGAGAAAGTGGCTCTCATTTAGTCGAAACGATCACTTTATTTCTTCAACGTGATGAGATCGAGGAAACCTAGGGAGAGGATGGAATGTTTGAAGACTTATTCAAACATTTGCAAAAACTAATAAGAACACTAAATCAAGCCAGATGCTACACATGCAGGGTTTTTTTTCCCTTGCACAAAACATGCAAATATGGATTTTTCCACATTGTGGGTGTTTTCTATTGAATGCATTCCTCCCAGATCATGCTTCTCTTTCCAAATGTAGTTCATTTTTATTGAATATCCACATTTGTTTCAAAACAAAATGCATATCTGGGGAGAACATATGGATTTTGAGTATCTGCTGTAGATACGCCAGTGGCCTGTCTGAGAAGGTAAGGTGAACAATGAGCCAAAAGGGAGTAGGTACTTAGTTTGCTACTCAAATGTCAGTCATGCTAATACTGTATTCCATGTAGTATTACTGTGACTGGCATTCAAGTTACAAATGAAGTATACTGTGATCTGAAGTAACCACAGATCCTGCTTACTTACAGCATTGCTGTCTGTTGAATATATTTTAAAAGACTAGCGTTTGTATTGTTTTTCTAGCTTTTCCTTAAATCCTGCTTACATTAATGTTGATAAATTAATGCTGTCAACCAGTTCCTAAACTGTGTCACATCTACATATAATGTGAGGGAGAAAAATACTGGCTGACCCCCCAAAAACCTCCGGATTCAGGGCAACTATAGTAATTTTCAGCAATTAAAAATATGCAAATATGAACTTAATCAAAAATAAACTCTGCAGAAAAACTGATTTTCCCTTTGGTTTTAAACCAGCCTTCGGAACGTTGTCATTAATAATTAAGAACACATACCAAAAAAAGGTAAGCATGGGTAATCGAGCCTTTGGGCATGATGCAGGAACCCACCCAGGATGGGGCGCCAACCCATCATGTACTGCACAGGCCACTCACACACCGACAGGCACCTTGGGAACCTCAATTAACCTCAGCATGTTTGTAGGTTGGGGGGGCCAACAATGACACAGGGGGAACATGTAAACTCCATGCACTTAGAACCCAGGTAGAGACTGGAACCCAGGTCCCAGAGGTGCGAGGGAACGGTGCTCACCACTGTGCCAAACCCACATAGCTAATCAACTTAAAAATAAACAAATATGCTAAAAAAAATGTGTACCATGGAAAGTTTTGCAACAAAACTAACTCAATTAATACAAAACGTAATCACCTTATAGCAGTGTAAAACACCAAACCATATGTTATTTATAAATGTATATATTACAAAATTCAACATTAAATTAAACACACTGAGTCCAGTTCTGCATGTTGATGATGGCATTTTCCCAGGTTTGCTTAATAGGCCTAATATCAATTTTACACTTAAAATAAATTCCCAAAGAGACAAAACGTGTAGTATTATACACTGCCAGTGTTTTATGAACTTTAATCAAAATTCAAAGTGTGTTTTTTGATGTCATGCTATGAACTAATTCTTATACAGTTGTTTGTTTTGCAGCTGTTACAAAATTACAATACACAACAACAGCAAAAAATGGCAAAATAGTGACTACAATTAACATATTATAGTGCCAGTGACAATGACGTGATAGATATTGAATACATTTTTAATACAAACATTGTAATAGACAGTGAAGTGCTGTGTTTTATTAGAGACCCCAATCAAAAGTCTTCATTGTGTTCTGTGATTTTCTAACAAGCTAATCCTTTGCTGGAATAGAAAGTGAAGCAATGTTTTTATTTTTCTCTAAAATCATGTAATTCATAATTGAGATATTCTTTGCTCTATAAAACGCAATGGTAAGGTACACTAAAATTAGTGCGAGACAGAGGTGGAAAGTTCAGGTCCAGAAAGAAAAAGTCCAGACCAAGATTTAGTTTCAACCAAAGAGTCGCGTACTCTCTGACTGTCACTCTTCATGTGCAACTGGTTGGTTGACACAAAATCTTGGTCAGGATTTTTAATTTCTGGACCTGGACTATCCACTGCTGGTGAAAATACAATGCATGTTGCAAGTTAGCCATCAGACAACAATAACATCTCGGCTTGTTTCTGAACTTGTTGTTGATAAATGTGTGGTCGCGAAATGCAGATTTTCATGTTTTTTTTAAAATCCGATTTCCCCATTTGTTTCGAAAATCGCGATACTAAGTTGGTTCGGCTTGAACACGACCATCGTCTGCCCACAGTTTGTCTGCGCATATTGATGCTATCTAACTGAACCACGGATGCAGCCTGTCACATGCTCCGTCAGCTGTTTCACTTCATTGCGAGATAAGCGACGGACTGTTATTGTCCTTTATGCCAAAGCAGTGATTGTGCTCGCCCACGACAAAACGCAAAGATCGTCGGTTTAGTCCCTCCGTGAAATAAAATGTATAGAAATGCTTTGTTTGTAACTCCTGAGCATGCGCGTAACAAGAATACAGCATACAGCTCTCCCTCCTGGGTATGATCAGAGAATATACTAAATCAGCCGGATTCAGCATTTCTGTTATAAATCATATCTTATTAATGTTAATGTATGAACTCGTTTATTGTTGCTATAGCGAAGCTTTGGTCCCAGCACGTCTGCCTGACCAGAAGTACAGACTCGCCCGATCTGCTAATTTTGCCGATTTTCATTGTTTTTGTTGCCCAGTCAGTACTGCAAAGGAAACTGCAAACTCGGTGCTACAATGGGTGCCGGAAACAGAATCGGCCATTTACTCCCGGAACGATTGATACACCCTGGAGATGTTCCATGTGTATATGTTGTAACTGTCGTCCTCTGGTACGTAATAACAGGCAGCAAAGAGTGTGTTTACAATGAGTCTTCTAAAAAAAAAAAAAAAACAACCTTCATGTTAGGTATTCTAACTTATACTTGAAAGTTTCTTATTCTATGACCTTTCATTATACAAAAAATCTGTCAGGCTTCAAAAAAGTTTAGTTTAGTTTTCTGAAAACAGCCACCAGTTGGTAGTACTGCGCAAATCTTAGGATATATCTCTCTTTACAATGAAACTAAGACAAATAGCAATATTATACTACCTGGATATTGCAGTGTTCTGCATAATCAGGTACACTGGAGAAGACTTCCATGTCTCACAGCCAAAGTGATTGATGCCTATAGCACATTCATTTGTTATCCAGTCAGATCGTGTAAGCTGCATTGTTTATGTGCATGCACACATTGTGCTGATCATTTAGTCTTAGGGAATATGTTTACATAAACTTTACAGTTACTGAGTCGATCTGGACTTGATATTTTAGGAAATAAAACATCACATCTAGAAGAAAAAAAACAAATGATTAATGTGATAAATCACATTTTTAAAAAGGTGATTAATTGTCGACACACAACAACAAAATGCGTCCTCTGCATTTAACCCGTGTGACATCGTGGCACAGCAGTGGGCAGCTATTTCAGCGCCTGGGGAGCAGTGCTTGGGGGCAGAACCTCGCTCAGTGATACCTGCATATCGGAGACTCGAAACTGCACCCTTTCCATTACACAGTCGCATCCCTAACCATTACGCCACCACTGCCCCGATAATTATTAATCGGAAGATAAAAAATAGAACTACATTTATTATAGGCAATACTTAAACTCTATACACAAAACTATAAGGACCAGTGTAATTGCTTTAAAGAACCATGCAGTTATTCATCTAAATAAATACATATTTAGTATGATTGCTTGTTTCATTCTAAGCGAGATACAGTATTTTCATCAGCAGCTGGTTTTAGAATTTTGCAAAAAAAAAAAGTGTTACTTTCAGTGTAGCTTGTTTTGCTAAGGATATTGTTAGCATAGTTAATGTTGTTTTACTGACTATGTTTGCTCTAATTGTGCTATGTACGAAATACAAAACCAGCATTAATTGCCACATATGTGGAGTTTTCCGCTATATGAATATTTGAATCACTTGCATTGTTCAGGTAGGCCTGTCAACTGCAGCTGACCAATCGCAACACTCTGTCCGCCCACTTGGTTTGTGATTGACACATACCGAGTAAAAAGAATGACAAAAGATTTTTGTCTTCATAAATCGTAATCCATATTCATGAAAAAATCTGCAGGCATATGGCGCATTTCATGCTTGTATGACAGGGTTTGTATACACACTTTTCTGACAGGTTCCCTGTTCAGCCACAACACCTGTTTCATGAGGGTTGTACCCGTTTTACAAAATTAAAGTTACCAACTTAAATTTTGCAGAACTCATGGCAGAAGATATATTACTAATAAATGCATACGATGTGGCGTGCGAAGATAGCAGAAGCTTCCAAATTATTGTTTCTCACTTAAAATGTCATTTTCTTGTACAGTTAATTTCATCATAGGCATCATACATACATACATACACACATACATACATACATACATACATACACACATACATACATACACACATACATACATACATACACACATACATGCATACATACACACATACATACATACACACATACATACATACATATGTAGCTTGATTAAAATATGAGTAGTTTTGAAACACAAAAAAACATAGCAATGGTAACTTTTAACAGGTAATGAAACATTACTAAACATGTACTGGTAAAAGTTGGTGTTGAATTGTTTCTTAAAAAAGGCTGAAATGGTTGTATAGCTATGAGCTAGCTATCCTTTCCAATATATATATATAGTTTCATGAACAGTTTTTTTGCTTATATTAGAAATAATAATAATAATAATAATAATAATAATATTAGTAATAAGATATTGTGTAAGGACAAATAAAATACAATAGTGGAGCATGACAATACTGTTTTAAAGTATACTGCACTATATTTTGTGGATAATGAAAGAAACCAAGAAACAAATAAAGAGAATCCCAGAAGAGAACAGCTGCTGCATGTGCACAAGAAGACAAATAATTATGGAAAAAATTTCCCCTTTTTCAGTTGATTATTTTAATTGGCTGGAGAAGAATTGGGAAGCACTATTTATGCATCTCAATATGCAATTTATAAATATAACTATGGCTAGTGGGTGGTGTGGCAGGGCAGTGGTTAGCACTGTGGCCTCACGCCTCTGGGACCTGGGTTCTACCTGTGTGGAGTGTGCATGTTCTCCCTGTATCATTGTGGGGTTTCCTCTGGGTACTCCGGATTCCCCCCATGGTCCCAGTCTGATAACATGCTGAGGCTAATTGGTGTTGCCAAACAGCTCATAGGTTTACCTGTATCTCGGATGAGTTGGTGTCCCATCCTGGGATACCCGGACCCCCTGTGACCCTGAATAGGTCAAGCAGTTACAGAAAATGCGTGGATGGATGGAACTATGGCTAGTGAATCTTTGACCTTCTGAAGTTTTACTTTATAATATTATGTCAAACAATATGCATTATTTTTTTATATTATTGCACATTACTCAATGGAATTAAACCTTTAAGAAATAAGAATTAAGATTTTGAAGCATACCCAATTAAATGGTTTTCATTTTACTAGTTAGTTAAAAAAGTATAGTTAAAAGTTCAGTACAAAAATATGACAGGGTTTAATTTTGATTACATGTGATACATTACAGAGCTATTATTGTCATGTTCACGTTACTTTTCAAGAAAATTATTTCAGTTGACTCAAACCATTGTCAATCTGTGAACTCAAGTCCAATGGCATTCATTTTTTTTATATTTAAATATGAAGATATATATTTTTATAATATCTTTACTGGGTAGTCAATGTATGCATGAAAATATTCAGATACGTTATACAATTAATTGCAGTTTCAAGTTTAAATCAGGTAAAAACAAAAATATATGCATTTTGTTCCATAAAGCATATAAAATATATAAATAACAATACTACTCTATGCGGGCCAATGTGGTGTATGTGACATAAATGCTTCTGTAATACATAGTTATTTAATAATATAAGTCATGGTTAAATATTGTGAAGTCACAGTTATTGTAGTGGTAAGTATAGGTAAACCAGGTAAGCCGCTGCTGGTATAATGTTGATATTAGGAAGGTTGAAGAGGGTAGCAGAGCCAGACCAGAAGGAGTATTTCTACAGCTACCTGTGGAAGTCTCACAGGGTAACAGAACTTCTCCTTATTTTATTTTTTTAAATTCAGATTATAATGAGTTCCAAATGTTTAATATGAAAACCCTGGGGGGGCGGGGGGAGGCACGCTTCTCTAAATAAATTCATACATTTAGAAAATGTTTCTCTTACAGACAGCTCATGATTTACAAACTGAATTTTAAAATATGGGCCCATATGTTAATGTTTCCTAATGTAGGAAGTTTAAAGCGACGAGAGGTGTTTGAAGAGGAGATACTTTATAATACAGTAATGAAGGGCATGGCTGCTTCCGAAGATCCACCAGAAAGCACACTGGAGCGAGCTGGCGTGTGTAAACAGCACCAAGAGCATTTCTATTTCAAAAGTGCAGCCCGCAGCATATACATGTATATATATATATATATATATATATATACACACATACACACGCAGAACTGTGTGCCACTCACGTAATTAGAATGTAATTTGACCGGCCCTTTAAAATCCGGATTTGCAGTTTACTTGGAATACCAAGAATTACACGAATTGTAAATTGTGAATTGTAGGATAGCTGGTGCCATAGACTCTTGCTCTTGTATTATTTGCATTTTCTATCAATATGAAGTAAAAGTAGACATGTAAACCTGTTAACTGTTTTGTATTAACTTCACATAGACACAGTTCTCAGAGAAATACAATTTCAACACGTACCCAAGACCCATCCGTTTTCCATGCCCACTTGTCCTATTCAGGGTGGTAGGGGGTCAGGAGCCTATCCTGGAAGCTACAGGCACAAGGCAGGGAATAACCTAGGGTGGGGCGATAACCCATCACTGGGCACACACATGCCATTCTCACTTAAAGGGTCATTCCAATTCACCTTTGCTTGTTTTCTAACTGTGCAGGAAAATTGACAACATGGGGAGAACATGCAAATTCGACATGTAGTGCCATGGCAGAGACTTGAGCCCTGTTTCGTAGGTGTGAGGCAGCAGTGCTGAGCACTGTGCAAGCGTGGCACTCCATCCCCCGAGACTATTGCCAATTTGTGAAGGCTTGACCATGATAAACTTGCAGAGGCTGAGTGTGTAGAATAGTGCGTGCCACTTTCCGAGCCGTGATTCCTGTTTGTCTGTGGGATTGCACGCTGACCTGGCCTCCCATCCTGCCAATTGCTCTGTTTTACAATAGGCTCCAGGATGCTTTGTGAAGGTTCGGTGCTTACGTGGATATGGTGGATATGTATAGTGTGAAGGTACAGTGCTTACGTGGATATGGTGGATATGTTTAGTGTGAAGGTACAGTGCTTACGTGGATATGGTGGATATGTATAGACCAGTAGATATTTCTCTTAGGGATGAGGGGTACCGCTAGAGACTTTTTGCCCAGTTGAATTATGTTCCAAATATTTTAGGTCCCCTGTCACTCAAGGGCCCTTGGAATATTCCTTATCCTCGCCTTGGTCCCCCTGCTTAGAATAAATATTACATTATTTTAAATCAGGGTTTCCCTACTGTATCTCTGCTTGACCAGCATAATACCGATGGGCAGACCAAACCATTTGGGGCTCACTGAGAGCTCGGTTTGCCGTACGGTAAGCTGAACTGCCTGACTTGTAACTAGAAGGACACAGTCTAAATTATGAATGGAGGACACTAACGTGCGCCTTCATTGGAGTGTTTTTAAGTTTGATGTTTTGTGGAGAGGTTTTTCTTTAATGCATATAATTTGTATTTCAATTTGAGGCCAAAAATTATTTATGATATTCCTGGGCTGCCTGCCCCCCGCGCCCCCCCCCCCCCCATGACCCAAACCCTAACCAGAACAAGCTGTTGGAAGATGCATGGATGGGGATTCTTTGTAACCATAAAGTCACAAACTGATGAACGATCAGCATATATCGCATTCACTATAATTCTCTATGTTAATTATTGATTTTTATAATTGATTTTTAAGCATGCTTTCTCTACTAGAGTGCACACTAGATTTGGAATAGACATACAGGACACACCTCGTCCCAGCGGAGTATGTGTGTGTGTGGACATATTTATATTACGTTGTGGGGACATGTTTATGGTCCCTATAAGGATAACCTCAATTTTATAAAAATCTGTGTCTGCAATCAAAAAACTAAAAAAATATTTTGTTTGGTTACTTATGGTTAAGGTCAGGGCTGGGTAGGGGTTAAGGGTGTCATAGTTGGGATCAGGGTCATTGCCCATAGGAATGAATGGAATGTCCCCATAAAGATAGGTATACATGGTATGTGTGTGTGTGTGTGTGTGTGTGTGTGTGTGTGCGTGAGTTTGCATATTCTCCCAGTGTCTGGGTGGATTACCTCTGGGCACTCCAGTTTTCCAACACAGTCTAAAGACTCGAAGCTCCAGTGGATTAGCGACTTCCTGTTTGGCCTCAGAGGAAGTATGTGCGTGCACTAGTTATAATCTTTTGGAAACATTTTTGGGCAAAGGAAGCCCTGTGAAATTAGAAGTTTCAGCAGTTTTTTTTTTGGTAATTTTGTTCTTAATCATCATATGTTTTCGGCTTTACAAGGGGCTTGGAATCATATATTGCACGCAAAGAAAGTCAGTGCAAGTTGCCCACAGTAACAGATGAAGAAAAATGTGTATGTATGTGTTTACATGTCTGCTTCGCAATGGAACGGCAAGTCGTCCAAGAGAGTATATCGCCTTGAACCTTTGTGCTTTGCGGGATAAGCTCTGGATCGCTGTGGCACTAATTGGATTAGGAGTTGCTGAAAATGGATGGATGGAGAGATGGATGGATGGATGGATATATAGAAGATCCCTTGAGTGTTTCACTTAGGTCTCTTATAATCACCCATGTCTGCTTATATTGAAATGCTTAGTCTTGCACATGCATCATATCGTGGTATAGACCCCCAGTCAGACATTTATCTGTCTGCTTCATTAGTTCTTATGTCAAAAGATCCTGCGCACAAGGGCACTTGTTGGGATATCGAATGGAAGCGAATGAAAAACAACGTGACAATATGAGGGAAATGTGAATATGATTCTGCCACCTTGCTCCTGGGAAACACTTGGTGAACTAATGAGATTATATAACATAAAACTCTCTAATAAGTCATTAAATATTCTTATCAAGTAGCATGATAAGTAATATGAATATGAATAGTTTAGTATAATCATATTGACTTAATATTTTATTAATATTCTTGCCTGTTAGGTGTTCAGATTAGTTTTATAACTCAAATATATATTTAAATATTGCATATTTCAAAATATTCTCAAAATACAATATACAGATTTTTTCCTTCCACATGGTGGGTTTACAAGGAGATGTACAAAAAGAAATCTATTAGTAAATGCCTTGCTGCACAATTAGCAGACATGAAACATTTGGCATTGAGCAGGGTTTTCCCATAGACAGAAAGAAACATCCACGCTGTTACCTCCTGATACAATACAGCAGCTTTGCGGCCATACATCCTGCATGTCTCCCAATCTGCCCCCCCCACCCATCCTCCGAGCCTGCCT
>JAODKM010000126.1:17740072-17750487 GCA_026780845.1 Petrocephalus sullivani
CTGCTTTGACCTTTCTTGTGGGTGGCCATCGAGTGCTTGGACCAGTCCAGTTTATGGTCAATGTGAAGACCAAGGTATTTGTATTCCTGAACAATCTCCACGTCCACTTCCCTGATGGACAAAGGAGAGACGGGAGGCTGTGACCTTCTCAGGTCCACTACCATTTCTTTCGTCTTGCTGATGTTGAGCTGTAGCTGATTCCGCTCACACCAGACCACAAAACTGTCCACAGTCCTTCTGTCTTCCATGTCCTCCCCTTGCCTGATGTATCCAACTATTGCTGAATCATCAGAGAATTTCAGCAGATGACAGCCCATAGTGTTGTGTCTGTTGTCAGATGTGTACAGGGTGAAGAGGAATGGTGATACAACTGTCCCTTGAGGAGCTTTGGTACTACACAGCACTGTCTCAGACACACAGCCCTGCAGCCATACATACTGTGGCCTATCAGTAAGATAGTCCATAATCCACGAGACTAAGCGAGCCTGAACGTGCATCGCAGAGAATGCATACTGTTTGTGCATATCTGCCATTATGACAAGAAATTACATTTTACCATTTAAACTGGGAATGCATACTTGTGTACCAGGTAGGTCAGTCCCTGTAAAAGTTTATCTGGCAAAAAATTATCTGGCAAAATTATTGCATGATCCAAACAATCAATTTCTCAATGCAATACATTCTCAATAATGTAATAACGTATTATATTATCAATGGAAATATTACATTACTGGCCAAGACATCATATTACATGATTATGCAAGCTATTACATTATATTACATTATACAGTCTTATTACATTTTGGGCATTATTACATTGTTGGGAAAATATTAGTTCTACAATGTGTCCACCTAATCCTCATACCAATGAGAAACCTAGCTGTACTGTAACACCAACCTTGAACATAATTACTGTAAGATTGCTTAAAGGTTCTGTTTTCTGATACATGTATCAAGTTTTCAAGGTTATTAATTGATTCTACCCTGGAATCCTTTGGTGCCTTATATGGACAGCTGACCCCATATTGTTCAAGGATAGCATGTTTTAAAAGTACTTGTGTTTCTGTTGATCCAGATTGTTACTGTAGCACTGTAGAGTGCAGCATTATGATGGGTTATTATTTTACAAGGAGATGTGATTAGCAGAGTTACAGCCTGGGGCGGCACTCTGGCTGTGCGATCGCTGTCTGCCTCAGCCCCTCTGTCCTGTGTGTTCAGAGGGGATCAGCAGTCACCCCCTCATTGAGTTATAATTTTGGGGAGATCGACCAGCCGATACGGGTCGTAATCTGCCCCGTTTATTGTCGTTTTACCTTTCATTTTATGGAGATGAGGAATCAGAAATCCATTTATCAATGATACACATCGAGGCGCCTTCACAGACATGTTCACTAATCTATTTATATGCCTCGTTAATGCTATTTTTTTATTGCTCTAAATAGTCTATATTTGTCCTGTAAACAATTGTCTTCAGGAAATTTCTCGTGTGGCTGAGATCCCATTGATTAAAACACTCAAAAAGTTTTCTGACTCACCCTCATTTATTCGTTGCGGAGGAATGTTAGGTTAAAGAGATGGGGAGCAATGTTTGGTTCTAACATGTCTCATGTTACAGGCTGATCACATACATGCAGAATAGGCAGAGGACAGAAAATTGTGCCATTTCGTACCTGATTAACGAAATATAAATCAGGGAGCTCTTCTTGGAAACCAATTAAAAATATGAAATAAGGGAACTTTTTATTAAAATAAATCTATGTGTGAAGACTCATTACACTACCAATAACAAAAAGCACAATTAAGCATTCCCCTGCTTGGACAATTGAATTTGCCTCCAAATGAGAGCATATGACACATTACGGTGGGACGAGAGGTTTTGCACATTCACACCTACACTCATACTTGAATGTTTAACTTTTCTTGTCCCTGTCCTACTTCTGCATTTAGAAAATATTATACTTACTCATCCTGAATGAATGCATTTCTAAAATGAATATAGAGAGCCATGAATGAAAAAAGTTAAGCATTGCATAAAATATGGCATACTCTGGTTTCCTGTCATTTTATGACTTTTTTTTTTTTTGAAAGACCCGGTGAATCCTGATAATTTTGTCAAAAAGGTACACCAGCAACACTTTGGCATGCAAACTCTGATTACAGCATTGGTAACCACAATGAGGTATGGAGCAATTAGGTAGGTCCACATGCATTATTTAGCTCTCATTAACTTCCTGTGACATTGCGAGCCACCGACCAATGGGAAGTGTTGGCTGCACTAAGGCAATTAGTAAAATTAGCAGCATAGGATTTGGCGTTGTTTCAGGCCACATGGCCAGCGAGATACTCGCTCGCCGTCACTCCTGTAATTTGTAACTTGTGAAATAATGGATTTGAAAAATCACAGAGAGAGCAAATGTGTCAAGCAGTATTGTACAGTAAGCCTCAGCTTTGGTCTGGATTTGGAAAGATCGATTCTCACCAAACGTGCTGGATTGCAAGACTTCCAGGCCTCACCTGTTTTAACCCTGAAACAATTAGGGAAATGGACACCGTAATTTGCAGTCTGGTTTTAGTTTGTGTACGGGTGGAAGTCTTGGCCTGCATGCCATTTAACAATTTATATTTATAGCCTTTATTTATAGTATTTCAATGCATTTTTTAATGTATTTATTTGCATACTATGAAAGAAAATATGAAGAGGGAATTGCTGCTATTGGTTTTAATATAATAAACATTTTTTGTTTATGCTTGTCTATGCTTGGATTTTGAGTATCTTATAGCAACGGAAAATGACAAATTTTGCTACATTTTCTTTATTTGCTATGTTTTCTTATGGTTTTAAGCTATGATACTGTGCCAATTCAATTATTATATAATAGCATACTTTATGTGTTTGCCCCAGTGTGGCTAATAACACTTGTTTTCATGATTGGTTGTCTCTGGATCACTCTGCACATATTTCCAGACAGACACTGCAGGTTTCCTATGCATGTGTGCATTTGTAAGTCTTCCTGTAAACCAGATGCACTTAGCAATGTAGAATCCACATGTCAACACAGATACCATGTGCATAACTCAGAAGACACATATCATTTTAAGATATTGTCTTTAACAATTAATTTGTCTATAACAAAATATCTGAAAGCTGCTTTTGATTTATAGCTAGATACCAAACATTTCCGTAGATGATTTTAGGTAATAGATGTGTTTTGTTACTATCAAAACTCTCACTAGAGATGTAATGAAAGGGAGGCTAAGTCTTTAGTGGGGGGGGGGGGGTGGTCTGATTTCTATGAAATTGAATGAGACTTCACTATTTACACTAACCAGTGTATTTTAATTTAAGGGGGCTACAGAACAGTGACACCCCCAATTGCTATAATACTTTAAAAAGTTAATTGCCTAAATGCTTATTGTACAAACTGAAAACTTACCGTGAACTTCATCTGATTAGGATCTGGTACCAGGGCGGCCAGCCAGAGCAAAGCAGGTAACGCTGACTGTAGAGCACCCCGAAATGAGGATGTGATTTAAGCACTACTGCTCACGCTCATGGTGGCTCATGGCAACGCGCTGCCCCCGCTGACCTCAGCAGAGGCTGCCGGCCCAAGGCTGCCGAGAGGGGGCCCGACTGCCAGCGAGCGAGCAGTGCTCTATGCGGGAGTGAAGGGAAGACGTCCAGCATCTCCCTATTTAATATGGAACAAATAAACAAGACGGGGGGAAAAACACGAACACACAAAACAAGTTAACAGGTGCTGTGTCTTTCTAAAAAGTGGAAGTTAATGTGTTCGAGAATAGAAAGACATAATTATACGGTGCTGGATTATGGAAACCAAAGCATTTTGCATTTTAATTAAGCCAGGTATGTTTATTGATTTTCGGTTATAATACTTTAATCCATCATTAATAATTCATCTTCCTTGCCAGATATCCATTTTTCACACACCTGTGTTATTGTTGATTTTTATTTGACTGCCGCGGATGTTTCTTTACCGGTGTCATCGCAGGTGACCCGTATTCGCAGTTCTGTAAAATCACGTGCAGTGACACCATTTAAGAATGATCTGAAGTTGATAAATATACTTTTTACTTTTAAATGGTGTGTTAAAATCTTTGGCAGAATACGGGGAGGAAAACGTCTTCCTCATGCAGAATGTCGCTTCTTTGTCGTAAATATTAATTTATTTTTTCCCCCCAGTATTCTTGCGAATATAAAATATCATATCTACTTCATAAAGACCTACAGACACGTTCTCTTTTTTTTTAAAGTAAATTTTTCAAGCTATTATTCCTATTTTTCGCATGAAATCTACGGGTTCTATCTATGCCTGCAGTGTGTTTGGAGAAACTTGTAACATTATTCAAAGAAATTGGTATTTAAAAGGTTTCCCTGCTCTGCAGGACATGCTGAAAAATATTTCCCAAAACATACTGGAAATTTTTACTAATATAGTTTTCGTGTGGTTCAAACACAGAATAGGTTCCGTAGTATCGCAGTTGACACTTTGACAGAGTGGTTGCAGGACCCAGCTCTGTTCTACGCGGGCAGGAGTTCTGCTCAGAAGCTTCCTCACCAGCATCACCACCATGCCGACCTTCCCCCTAGACCTAAGCTGAGAGATCACAGGGATCATCGCTTTACAGTGTGATACTTGAGAAAGGCGTTGGCACATCGTATCCCGTCAAGTATGAGAAGAACCTTCTTCCCGATGCAGAAGTGTTCCTCAGATTTACCCAAATAATTAAATTGGATCTCCTCAGCTAACTTCCTGTGCGTGTTAGAGTAGGCGTGACTGCCTGCATTTTGTCAAGTTTTCTTTAAAACTTGGCGCAAAGAAATGTTTATTTGTTGCTTAAGTTTGTGAAGGCCAGTAAATACACATAATCCAGTCCGCGTTCTAAAAGTTTTGCAAAATCTTTTCTTTTTTCTTCTAAAAATAGTGGAATAGCCTTGCAAAAACATACTCACCAAGTAACAATAAGGGCTTGCTCCAGAACATTGCTGGTAATGAATAGCTTACACATAACATATATTGAATTGTAAATCTGAATTGAAAGCTCGGGTCATCATGCCTCATTGACTTTGGGCCACAAAACCAAATGATGTCTTAGTTGAGGGAAATATATCAAAGGATATCAACAATTATAAGTCATAAACACGCCTCGCAACGTGCCTGGCGGGCGTAAAGCAGCAGGAATTAGCATGTCGAGCTGATAAATATGCATGTAAAGACACTCCCAGAGGAATAACACGCATGTGATTGATAGCTTTGGAATTGAAGGATGTGTAAATTCCTTTTATTCTAGGTCCTGCTGTTGTAGTGCTGAGATACATCTCACTTGTTAAAAGTTTTACCAACTTTATAATCCTTAATGCCACATCTGTTTTCTGTCTTTATAACCCCCGTAAAACTTCATTAAATTATTGCTACCAGCTGGCCCCATTGCACAGTAACCTCACTCATCAGGGATTTTTTTTTTTTTTTTTTGGAGAAAATACTTTTGATTTATAGACCCTATTAGAATAAATGATATTTTATATGTATGTATATAAATAAACAGGAGAAAATATGTTCTTTTCAATAATTCATAAGCCATAATTTGAATTAGTTGGTGCGAGTTTGTGTTTCTTCTAGGAAGAAGCTTGTTTTCTTGAGATTATTAAGACGCGTTAAAGATTCTACTTTGAAATCCTGAATTAAACAGGAAACAGGTAGCAGTTAAATTTGTAAATCCTAAAATGTGTAAATGTGTCCCTATGCATAACTCAATCAATGTGAACATTAATGAATGGATGGAATTTTAAATACAAAAGTTAATCTGTAGCCTGTATGTTATTGTGCCGTGTAAATCTTATTTTTTTTTATTGCACTCTCCCCCATAATAACTCATAAAAGTAGAAAAATACTGCAAGCCATCTGCAAGTGGAGACATTCACATGGGATCAGCATAACGACTTCTGTTTAAAATAGTTATCCTGCATTTAAGCAAAAATTATTATAAACTCATTTGATCCCCTCACTCCATATATATAATGCTGCCTCTGAACAACAAGCTTTGTTCTTCATCCATTTGCTTTTTGCAATGGGGATCCGGCTGTTTAAAGTTCCCCAAAACAGCTCAGATAAAACTTTTTGTACAGTATTACCGTTTTCCTGCAGCTCAGCTCGCATGACACACAGATGTTATGAACACACACAGCACCCCCTAATGTTACACTGAAGCTACTGAAATACGGGTTTGGGAGGACAGATAACTCTGAAAATGACCGGCTGGATTTATGAATAAGATCTGAGGTCAACAACTGTCTAAGCTGGTTTTTTAAAAAGACATTTATATAAAGTAATATTTAACTCATATAAATTTGAAATATGAAAGACATAAGTCATGGGAATAATTCATAACTACATAGTAAAGGTTACATTTCTGAATAACGTGACTTTTTTCTCTCAAAATATCTGTTTAGCTATATTACATTTATGTATAACTTTATGTACAACTTTAACATTAATCATTCTTTCAAAGAATGCAGAATCGTAAATTTTAGATTACTTTCCATTTACTTTTAAATTTCCAATTCTGGAACTTCTTGGACCTGATTCATTTTTTAGGATTTTTTTCATATGGAAATCTTGTCTATTATTATTTTACACAATGATAGCTTAATCATTAAGCCATGTTTCACAATATGTTCTTATATATTGTGTTTTAATTGCATTGTTTCTATACCATAAATGTTACTGGTTGGATCGCATACAGTTGCCACCCTGTCCTGTATTTGTGAGCAGATATGGTCTTGTCTCTAGACATGTCTTTAATTAGTAGACATGCATGTTTTGTATAAAGTTTGGAGAAACAGCACAGAAGTAAAGTTCTCATTTCAAATCTTTATTTTCCCCCAAGTAAGAAGTCTCAGTGTTTGACTGTTTATTCAAGGATGTTGGATTTAAACACTTTCTTTCAGTGTCTCATTCCTACTGTCAGTTTGTTTCCCTTTTTGTGCTTTTTTACCCTAAAAGAGAAGTATGCCACTAGCTGGAATGGTAATTTAAAGGGCAACACATACCTGCCTTTAGTCAAACTTCAGACAAAACCAGCCTGATTTGTAGAGGTGAATGTATTTATTTATTTGTACATATGTATTTATGTGTGTGTTTAAACGCCCTCCTTTTTATCAAACAGTCTCTCCTGTAGTTCTTATGCACAGTCCAAGAGGAAGAGGTTTGCAAGCACTGGGATTCTGACAAATACCTCAGTGGTTTGCTTTGCAACACATTTCAGGATCAGATGCGTGGGTCACTGCGCACTGCTGGGGATTGCCCATGTGCATGTTTAAAAGGAGTGACCTAAAAATTAACAGAATCAAATGCAGCGGGGTCACCGGGATCCATTATTATTATTTTTATGAATTACCAGGTTCATAAAATTAAACAAACTATGGAATCAACCAGTGAACTTATACATTGTCGACTTGTTTACTGTTTTCTTTATTCCTTCAGTTTCCATGGAAATTCACTCATAATTTTTTTATTTGTTTATTACTCTTTTATGAAGTGAATGATGGAGGTGACATTTAAAAATTCAGTCAAATCCACACGTACGCACCACAGAAGTATGTGGGAGCATTATTCGGCACGCTGGCAGTCGTACTTCTGTACTTGAAGTGCTGATAATCTGCAGTGCAATATAGATTACTGGGACTCCTGCGGTTGTGTCACTACAAAACTTTATCATAAATGTCACCCGCTGGATGAAAGTAAGGTAAATACTCTGGGTCACATGCTGCAGAAATAGCATCCACACCTGCGGCGCTGCAAACGCTCACAGCTGCACTCGCGCGGTATAACAGAACACCGCACGCAAACAGGAAGCAAGCCGGCTTTTCTGCTGTTACATAAAAGCTATTCAATACACAATTTATTATCATTATCCTAGTTTCTCTTTTCTAAATATACCTGTTGTTTTGTTTGCTGTACTGTGTTCATGTGCTGTTTATTTTAACCCCGCCTGTATATTTCTATTTTATTTTATTTTTTTAAACATATATCCTTGGCATAAAGGGGAGTGTTTTCCCCAGTGCAACAACAATGTTCATCTAGCGTCAGTGTCGTAGATTCTGATTTCCCCAGTGTTTAAAACATTACTTATAAGCACACCTGAGCTTCCGAAATTGACCATTTATAAGCTGTCAGCAGTGATGTTATGTTCGATGTTCAAATGACCAAAATATTACCCTGCACAAGGGCACTGGTTGTGTAAATATGGCTTTCACAGGCAAGAAATTAACTAGTATTTATGGTTGTTTGATAATTTCCCTAAGGTAATTCCTATGATCCGACGATCACTAAGAACTACTAATTAGCTGAAAGCATTGGTGCCTCTCTTTTTGGTGTGAGGATATAGAGTAGTAGGAGTTTCCTGAGAGATGGGTGACATGCATGAGGGACTGACCCTCTGTGCACATGGGACAGGCCGGTAGCCTCTGGAGCGGGAGCCGAAAGAGCAGTGTCCCCTCAGGAGTTACGCGAGGGTAACAGTGACTGCTGAATGTGAGGCTCTAGTGAATGACCAGCTTCTTTCCACATCTGCTCTCTTACCTGACCTCATATTGTCATCGTGGCTTATTTATTTCTGAGAATGTTGTAACATCAGAGAGGCGCCCAGCTGCTCGGCCCTTTAGCGTGCAAACGTGCAGGCTAACGATGCACGAATGAACCTTTCCCGCTTTAAAGGCTGGCTAATTGATAGTTGTCATGGAAAACCTTGAGCCTCCTTAAGGTCATTGTTGACTATCATGGCCCATGATGATTTTCTTATTCAAGACCATGTCGATGGAGAGGCATGTTAGCAATAGTGCGAATTCTTCAACCTGTTCTGTCTTTAAAGTTTATATGTATAGCTATCTTTGTCTTTGATATATATAAATGTAGCATTTAAATTTGCTACTAAATTGAAAATAGGAGACTCTCTTTCATACTCTTTTATGACTGTGTCTTATACTGGTCAGACACTTAAGGTGAATTATTAAATTTAAAAATCATGATACATTTCAATTCAATTCATTCCTGTATAGCGCCTTTCACAACAGAGTTTTCTGAGACGCTTCACGTGGGTGTGTTGGGATACATGATCATATATTTTAGAATACAAAACAAAACAGGGCAAAATAGAGAAAATGAAAGACAAAGTAATGAAATAAAAAAGCCAATTGACAATTGAGAAGAACCCAAGACTCCCAAGTAGGGAGAAAAAGCAAGGTCAACTGGCTGCCCAACCCCAGATGTTTTGGGCATGCTAACATTACTGAGAAGGAAAGAGTGAGCTTGCTTGCTAAAAGCAAAGTGAGAACTGTAGTTGAGGGCAAAGCCAAAATCCATCAATGAATCAGTCCTCCATGCCGGCCCTTTTATGGTGGCAGATCGAAGGCTGCACCCATGATGTCCTGCTTTGTCAGGTAGGCAGGTGCTAGACCTTTAAGTGTCTTATATGCAAGTAGGAGAACTTTGTCAGTCCTGAACCTTACAGGAAGCCAGTGCAGGGAACTAAAAGCAGGGGTTATGTGATCAAACTTCCTGCTCCTGGTGACAATTCGAGCTGCTGCATTTTGAATACTTTTTGAATAAAAAGTTATTTATTGTGTGGTGTGTGCTCCCAGATAACAGAGCATAACAGCAGGCTAGCCTTCTATACTGTATACAAAGGCATGTAACATTAAGGACTGGTCGCAGTTTGGCGATGTTGCATAGCTGTAGGAAGCCCACCTTCCAGACTGCATCCACATGCAAATGAAATGACAGGCTTGTATCTAATGTGACGCCTACTGTAGGTTACCAGCTGAGCGGTGAGGGAAAAGTTCAGCCCTTCGGAGTGGGGTGCGGTGATTATAGTGATTATAGTGTGATTCCAAACAGCCGAACCTCAGTTTTCTGAGCATTTAGCGATAAAAAAAGTTTTCAGTCATCCAGATCTTCACTTCGTTGAAGCAGTTGGCTAATGTAACAGTCGATGAGGTGTCATTTGGTGTAACTGAAATGTATATTTAGGTGTCGCGGCTTAGGAGTGATAATTATCATTATGTTTTATCATAATGTTACCTAACAGCAGCATGTACAGGGAAAACTGTAAGACCAAGAACTGATCCCTGCGGTACTCTGTATTTAATGGTGACATAGACGATGGAGTACAATTATTCAACACTTGAACATATTGATAACAATTACTCCAGCAGTGCCCAATACATCAATCACGATCGACCAGTAGCTCGCAAAGGCAGTGTGCGACATTAAAACTTTGTTACATTAGGTTACAATAACAATTCCTTCGATCCCTTCTCTTCTTAGTGCAAGCTAAATCCTTAGGTTCCTTTAAATCAGAGCTAGATAAGATTTTAACAACTCTGAGCTATTAGTTAA